>CM017771.1:40444140-40679654 GCA_008009225.1 Acer yangbiense | reverse complement strand
ACCTTAAACACTCAAATCAAATCCTTTTTGCATCAACTTTCATATTGCATCCTCTATATGTCTACATAGAAAGCATCTATGATTGATTGGCATCATCACAATATGCTTGGTAAGATTTTGATTAGTTTCATCTTATTTTAGTATTTTACTATCAAGCTATTCTCTTTTAATTTACTTGTATGTTGTTGATCATATGATAAATACAAGAAGAGAATTAATTGTGATAAAATTAATTGAGTGTTGTTTTTGTGATAGCTATATTAGGTTTTTTGCTTAATCTTGATTAGCTAAGCTATTTGACATGTCATTTAGCAATTGATATCTAGGGTTGATTAAATTGATTATATCATCATCCTAGATAAGCATCTAAGGTTACCTAGCCTTGTTTGTTATTTGAATATTCATACATATTCACATAGGTTGCATAATCTCTTCTTAGAGAATTAGAGTCTTGAGGCTAAGGTTGCTTAGGCCTACAGCAATGGACTAGAGCCACTTTTAAGCCCATGGTAGAAGTGGGGTGTTATTGACGGAGTGTTAGACAGGTCTACATAGGTTGTAAACTCCATTTCGATTAGTGGATTTCGAGGTCCGAGTGTGGCGCACTAAACAGCCCGTGGTTTTTCCCAGTGGTTGGGTTTCCACGTATACATCAAGTGTTATTTAAATTCCGCACTATATTACACTTGCTTGTATTTTTGACTAGTAGGGGCATTTTTGTAAAATTGACTTGCATGCGAAAATTGGGTAATAATAGTTAAAATCTATTCACCCCCCCCCCCCCCCCCCCCCCCCCCCCCCCTCTAGATAACATATTTAGAACACACCGTATTCTTTTCATAAAGTAGTAACCAATCTTCTCCGGGTGACATAGACATTAGATATCAAGTATTAGGATTAGGTTCGAACCAGATCTGTTGAATCCGGTTTCATGTTCAACATCAGTCATTTTGTTTCGTTCAATCTCAATGGGCGATCGAGTAATATCCTAATGCTTTGTTTTAATCTTTCTATGTTCGTGCCTTAATCAGATAGGGGTTAACGTACCGAATCTAATTTGATGCTGATAAAATTGATTTTGTCTGCTTGTAATGACGTTTGATGTGATGGGCCAGTGGGATATTCACAGCCCAAAAACCAATGGACACGCTATTGTAAGGATACGCAATGGCGAAATGCCGGTCCATAAATGTACTCATTACCTATTCGTGTAGCATGGCAAAACAGGAATTTATGGTTGAATCTTGAATATGTGTTACGCAATATAAATTACGTCAGCAAATCTTTATGTTTCCAACGCAATATTTTGAAATAATTTCTCCAGTGCACTACTACAGTTCATCCACCCCCAAACTGTTCATATGGTAATAAGTCTGATAACATGATAGGACTATAATAACGGCCATGAGGCCATCAAGTTTTACAGTATTGGACATGTTCATTTTAATATTATGAAAAAAAGAAAATGAATTATTAACTTAATTATGATGATATACGTTAATTACATATAAAATACGAGGATGATTTCAAAACAGTAACTTTCCTTTCTTCTAAATGAATGGATTATAATTTGACCAGATCTTTTGGGCACCAGTTCTGCGCAAGGTGTTTATGAATAAAGATACTTAATGTATATTCATTAGCTAAAGTCTAAATTGCATATTTGCGTCATTCGGGAGTTCGAGTAATATTACGAACAGTAATTTGTATTTTTTTTATTGGAATATTGGATTGACTGTAATTTAAAAATTCCAATACGAATTTAAAGTTCAAGATTCAAATACATTCATCTTTAACGGCAACGGTGTGGGCCGGCTAATGACCAGTTAGTAACCAAGGGACTGACCCCTACAATGGGGTGTTTCCACGTGGCTTTTTAAAATTGCAAGCTACGTGGTAATACCCCATTCGAGGTCAATGCCTTTGGTACTGACTGGTCAGTACCCAAGTAAGTGGTGACCTTTTCATTATCAATAAAAGTTCGTCATTCATCCTTTGATGCTATTTATTGAAACCATTACATTGAATTTCAATAGTACAACGAAAACTGCAATTAACTGCAATCACTTTTATCAATGCATCAACTCAATTTTGGATAAATGTTGTTAACAAAAATAAAAAATTAAAGTACAATCAGAAAAAAAATTTTGTCTCTCTCTCTCTCTCTCCCCGTCGGACTATCTTCTGCCGTCTTCTTCTTCTTGGGTTCTACATAAATCTGACCATTTCAGGGGTTGTTGGGAGATTATCGTGTTATAATCTTTCATCTATCGTGTAAGGAGTTGTAACCAATATTTTATATTAGAACTAAGGGTAAATTTATAAGGGTAAATAGGTAAATTTAAAAATAAATAGATTTTTTTACAAGAGTGGTGTTGTTGGCACACCTTTTCTATAAAGCTTGATATTCAACGAAGATTTTATAATCACTGAATCATTTGTTTATATCTGTTCGTTTGTTTTGTTTCGAAATATATTTCTGCTCGGTTAATAACATGTGGGAACATGTTCTGTTCTTGTCGTGTTTTAGGGAACTTTTTGTCTAACCAACAGTTTAACTCTATGTTGTAATGTTATTAATGTTTTTTTTTCCTGAAGATTATAACAAAAAGTTCAATAAATTATTACATGTTGTTCTGTGTTGTTCTGTGACGGTGTTAACAAATTCCTGGGTTTTTTTTGGGGGTGACAGGATAGAAATATCTAGCCAACTATCGAAGAATTCATCAACACTAGTCGACTTGAACCTGATTGTTTTGTCCAATTATAAGGAAATGTGTAGAGGAGGCAGTGGCGGTGACGGTGACGGCGTCTAGTTGATAATCGGAGAGATCAGCCTTCTCCATGGAATCACGGAGGAGATGACTATATGGCTGGTAATATAATTATTACTAGGTGTGTTGGTTGAGTTGGCTGAGCAACAAACACTCAGTCAACCATGGAATCATATTTTCCATTTACTGATGAATCAGAGTGAGAGTTGAGAGCACAAACAGCCTTCAAAAACGGTTCATCATCTTTTCCAAGTGAAAGAATGACGTCTAATTCATACTCCCATTTTTTATCGACTTGCTGCCGTTCATCTTCCCAATATTGCCATCTTCTTAATTATATGCCCTTATAATTACTAGGTTTATATACTGAAATGTATAGCTTTTGGGTGACTTTTTATGTCATGGGAGCACTGTGAAGATGATTTTATGTCCCTATTGGTATGTATGTTATATGTGTTTGGATTTGATAATTCCACATTTCCATCGACCACCATTGATGTAACTGCTTGATGTGGTGGAAGTTCCTTCCATGTTAAAAATAAATTTTTCTATGTAAAAAAACAAAACATTAACATCAAGAATGAAATGTAAAGACAATATTAGGCTCACGAACACTAATATCGCAAACGATGAACCCGATGATTGGTGACCTTCCCGGTCGTGGAAAACAACATTTTCTATCGGACAAATAATTAAAAAGGTCATAAAAATAAAAGTAAATTTAATAAAAAACACAACCATCACATCCCGGGATTCCAAATAAGTTCAGGGCCTTATAACTTTATTTCACGGGTATAAAAATGTATTCTCGGCTTATGATATTAAACAACTTTTACACAACGGAAAGTGTAATTCTAACCTCTTCACATTTTTTGATACACATTTTATAATCAACTGTTGTTTTTTACAATGGTTTTCGAGTGTATGGCAATGAGACCGATTTGATGTATAGATGGCTTTCGTACCATTATAATCAAACAGTAATGCTACACATCCCAGCTAAAATCCCACATTTTTCATCCCGTTTTTCTTCGTGTATTGTTTACTTTGCTATGCACACATCGTGTATTATACAAAATTACAAATATCCCAGTACAATTTAGAATTTGCGCCGATGTTATCATTACCTGTATCCTATTTTGACGAGAGCAACTTTGCTCACCCCCATTCACTGAGTGCAGTTTTGCTCACCTCCTTTAACTGGAGGTAACCATAACCCCCCACCCCCCACCCCAAGTGTTGACACGTGTCCGAAACTTAACCCAAAGTCCAGAGTTAAATCAAGGTTTGGGCCACGTGTTAACACTTGGGTGGGGGGTAATGGTTACCGCCAGTTAAAGGAGGATTGCAAAGTTGTACTCCCATTAACTAGAGGTGTAACCATTACTTTAAAAAAAATTAATAATTTTAATTTATTTCATTTATTTATTTTTTTATTTAAACCATTTTTTTTAAAAAACTATATATTTATTTGATTTTTTAAATTTATTTATTTTTAAAATTATTTATTTATTTATTTATTTATTTATTATTTTTTGTAAACTATTCATTTATATTTTTAAATTTTTTTTATTCTATTCAAGTTTATAAAGTTTTTGATTAAAAGGTAAAAAAAATAAAATATAAAAGAATATAACTAGAGGCATTTTAGGTATTTTGAAAGTCAAATTTAAATATTGGGGTTGCTTGTGTATAATAACAAAACATTTCCAATTAAGTGTAACTTGCCCTAAAAATTGAACAAATTTGGTAGGGAAAATTGAGATTGAAAGGAAAACACTTTTGCTCACCCACCCTTAGACACATGTCATCTTTTTGGGAGGGAGGTAATGTTTACCCCCCTTGTAGGGTGGTGAGCAAAAATGGACTAGATTGAAATAGTAATAGCAAAACAGTCAATGCTGCCACGTGTTAAGTCTGAAGTTTTTTATTTTTTTTTATTTTATATATCGATACGCGATGTCAATGGCGTAGCGGTTGACATTTTCATAAGTTTTACCGGAGGATAGTTAGGGGATACTTGGGGATACTTAGGCCTTAGGGATGCTTGGGGGATACGTATAAAATAGTGTCGTAAATGTTAGCTTTTAATTTGTCATTGGTTTTTACCTTTTTTATCTTCAGATGTTAAAAGTCTGACAAAAAACAAACAAAAAATCTTAAAAGGAAATTACGTTCATAATCATATAAGTTTAATAAACACAGCAGGAATAGTCGACATATTTAAAAGTTGTACTGACGGTGGGACATAAAAACACACAAAATAGTGAAAAGAAGTAATACCGGAAAGTAACGAAGAAGCTTTCTTTAGTGGGTATTTTATTCAGAGAGAGGCCCCACTACTTTTGTTGCCTTATCGGGATCAACCTCTTCCCATTTTCCTTCCGGGAAAACTTTTTTCCCGTATTCCTTCATTAGGTTGAAGCCAGCAGTATAACCGACCTTATATCCGGACTTGACAGCTTTATGTCTGTAATTTGTAGATCTTGATACGTCATTTTTAACAACCTTTATTTGCTCTAAGTTATAAATCCGTTCCTCCAAAAGGCGGATTTTCTCTACAACTTCCTTGCTACCCAAATTTGGTGAAGAGGAAGCGATTTTCTTCCTAGATTTCCGAGCTTTATCCATCTGAAACAGAGAGCAATTTATCAGTTACTTACTTTTAAATGTTTATGTAAGAATGGACAGAGACAGAAAGAGAGAGAGATAGCAAGGATCATTTTCATTCCAATCTGTAGAAGATAATGACCCTTTCCCTTGACAAAAGATGACAGAAAATTCGAAGAACTGGCTATAGTCATTTTGAGAAATATAAAGCATTGAAACTTACAACTAGTGGTGGTGGCGGTGGCGACGGCGGAGGTGGTGTGAAGAAAAACCTGATAATTTAAAAGTGAGAAACGAGAACAATGGAACTCAATAGAGAGGTACGACTTACGAGACTATATATTTATAAGAGAACCGGTTCGATTGGCATTTTAGTATTAATTGTTTTCAGGCGGAATTTCACATAAATGATCCAACGCGATGGTCATATCACTATCCACGCCCGCTCGATGCGGTGTTTTAAATCTCTGCATACTCGCCGAACCCCTTCAGCCAATCAGCCCCCTCGAAAAAATAGATAAAGAAACCCCTCATCTTACAATAGTGGGAAATGATGTGGATTTATTTTGGGGAGAAGGGAATTGTTTTGGAGGTGCCCACTTTACCTTAGACATACACTTGCAAAGGAGTCCTTGTGTGTTTTGGGAAACGAAAAAGGTCTGGTTCATTGATTTGTTTTTTTTTAAATTCAATTTATTTATGGTTTAATTAAAAAAAAATTTGTGTTACCGAGAGATAAATAGAGTGGTGTGAGAATCGAAAAGATTATCTGAATACTTCTTCTTCTGAAACTAATTAAATATATAATTAAATTCATTATTATTTTAAATTCATTTGGTATTCCCCCAAAAAAAACAATACAAGACATTCCAATTATATGTAAAGTTTTCATGTATTAATCTGGAAACGGTTGGCTGCAGAGTTATATAATTTTGATTCCACATGGTGACCATTCTGTGTTCAATGCACTTGTATAGTTATGTACAATAGGTTGGACCAGCCCTATATATTAGGGTGGACACCTGGAATATTTCTTCACCATGAACAATCCTATAAATGTTTTTTTTTTTTTTTTCTGTTTATAATTGTTTATTATTATTGTTAAGCAGATTTTCTATTATCAGTTCGTCCTGACAATAAATATATCAGGACGAAGAATGTGAACCACTAGATTTATATACTTTGACTCAAAGTGCATGCACTTGTCAAAACTTCTTCATAATCTATGGTCCACATTTTTCATCCTGATATATTTATTGTTAGGACGAACTGACAATAGAAAGACTGTATTGTTAAGATACATATATATATATATTATATATAATAATATCGGGTAAGTTTAGAAGTCGAATTATAAATTATAATTTATTTATGAAGTTGGCTCTTCATCTATATTAATTATCCATTAATATTGGGATTGACTCTTGGTTTTTTTATACAAATTGAAATTTTTGTAGTTATTAATTGTAATAATTAATTTATAATTTGCATTTAGAATTTTGATGTAAAAATTCTATATCTAATCAATACGCAATCCAGTAATTAATGGGATAGTGAAACATTATCTTAACGAATATCATGATTGATTTTTAATATATATATTTTAAATATTCAATTATTTAGGCCAATCCCATATTGCACCAATGGGAAAGACTACAATTAATCGAATAATGTCTTAAAAATAGTCCAATCCTATGCCGCTCACCAAACGCAACCTAATTGAGAAATTGATGTGACTACTGATGTCATGGGTGCATAGACGCATCAAAAAATAGAAATGACAAAATCAAAGAAGAATAACGTGTTATTACAGGGATCTTGCCCGTCTTTACATGCGTGATGTGCTAGCCACGTGATGCGATACACCACGGGATTTGGATTCCATAAGCAATAAATGAGAGTTCAGGGGGTTTTAAAAGAAAAGCCAAGGGGGCAAGATGTGAATTCGCGTATACTTCAGGGGGATGGATTGCTGTTACTTTAACCAGAGGTTGGGATTACCTTCAAGTTAATACACAAGCAGACGAAATTCAATCTTCAATAAAATACACGATATTGTATGGATATCAAGTATCAAGCGTGAAGTTAAATACACGTTCAGATTTGGCTGAAGGAACCTTTAGTGTAATAGACGAATGCGATATGAAAATCAACGTTGAAGGTAATACACGATAAAATAAATAAAATAAACATTCACTTACATACACGATTAAATAAATACTCTTTTCGAATACTCTTTTCGAATACTTTATCGAAAATGTTGCAGAATGATCACCCAATGGGGAGTTGCCACGTGCCTCACACTTTTCTGATTATAGATTTTTATCCTTGCTTTGTGTTACGTGACAACCAACCTTTAGTTGGACAGTAACTTAGTATGCCTGGGATCTGACCGGTGAGGCATTATTACACCTAATAAAGATTGAGTACCCTATGCCCCTAATCCATATGCAGTACTAAATGCATATTGACCCTTACGGGGTTGAGTTTGGGACACGTGTCAACACCTAGAGTGGGTGGTAATGGTTCACCCTAGTTAGTGTGGGTGAGGAAAAATGCGCTCCTAATATAAGTAATATAAAACCGAATGTGTCCACACACTTGAGTCAAAACATGTAAAACTAGCGGTTCACATTCAATATCCTAGAGTTATATGTGGACGTCCTCATTTGAAAATTCATGTAAATATATATATCCAGTCCCGATTTGGTCAGTGCATCCTGATAACACTTTATCAGGATATTGAATGTGAGCCACTAGTTTTGACAAGTGCATACACACTTGAGTCAAAGTATGTTAAACGAGTGGATCACATTCAATATCCTCACGAAGTTATATCAGGATGCACTGACATGAAATTTTTTCTAGATATATATATATATATATATGTTTTCGGTCTTTCTATTATCGGTTCGAACTGATATATAAAATATATGAGTAATGCTAGAGGACCCAAAAAACTAACCCAAATTTTGAAAACAAATATGTGGCAACATCACACACAACATGGGCCCACGTCACTCTTCCCAAAGATCCCATGTGACGTTGCCACATGGGGTTGAGTTCAAAATTTGGGTTAGTTTTTTGGGTCCTCTAGCATTACTCAAAATATATTAGTTCCTTGCATGTGGGCCATTGGATTTAAAATATGCTTTGACAAGTGCATGCAACCAAGTCAAAGTATTTAAATCCGATGTCCCACATGCAAGGAACTGATATTTATTTTGTCGGTTCAAACTGATAATAGAAAAATTGGTTATATATTTATATGAACTAACCGCATAAATGGATTATATAACGAAAAACGATCTAACACGAAATATGACAAACAACCGGTTTGATTACAATTAATCCAACCTAAAGCCAAATAAACAGTCTAGGTACAATAACAAAACAAAACGGAGGTCAAAAGGACCCGTCACTATTTGTGTCCTTTTGCTTAATATGTGGTTGTTGTGTACATTTCTTTGAACAACATATTCGTGAAGGGCCAATGGCCCCATGCCAAGATAGTTGGACCCTCCTTTGGAGCCCTCCACCATCACCACCAAGGTTCAAGTGCCAAGGCATGCATGGATATATGCAATTTTTCTTTGGCCCTCCTAGTTTGGATGTTGTCCCACGTTTGTGGGTCTTGTCCCACCCAAGTGTGGGTGCTCTCTCCCCATTTGTGGGAGCGTCTGTCTGGGCTATGCTTATAGTTGTGTCTTATCCTCGCAGGGTCCCAGTTGTTGTATTCCAATAAAAAAAATAAAAAAAACATAATCGTGAAGGGAAATTGGTTAAATGGTTACAGAACATATCCAGCTATATGTTCCCCAATATTTGGTAAATAAAATATGTTGTGCAATAAAGAGTGGTAAAGCAATACCTTCATGTTCTGATGCTCTATACGTTGCGTCAAGTGTTTTGGACAGTGGAAGTGGTCCGGATTAGAGTGTCGCAAAATCAGTTTAAAAGCAAAAAACGATAAATAATCAACGACGGCATCGCTATGGGAAAAGTAAACACTTTCACCATACGCTAACTTCAGATATTCCAATGCCTCGTCATCGTAACTTATGCTACAATTAAATCGTGATGAGACATTGAAATTTCTGAAACGTGAGTTCGGTGAATGAAAAACGTAGGAAAGGATGTCAAGGAAAAAAGAGCATATCCAAGTGCGGACATGACCACCAAACAGCCCTAAAACGGGAGTGAGAGTATCTCCAAGAGTCTCCTCTTGTTTACTTAATTATGGGAGGAGTTTCATTTTTGCAAATCGAAGAGATGCCCAGAAAAAGATTTTGGTTAAGCTCACTGATATGCCGAGTGTTGAATCCCTTAATAAAGGGGTGAATTGAATATTTTCTCGTTGATTCAACCCCTATAAGTGGGCTCCATGGACCACAGTTAAACAAAGTATTGACCGTTTGTTCAAGAGTGCAATTTTGCTACCCCTTTAACTAGAGGTAAGTAGTACCCCCACATCAGGTGTTGCCACGTGTCCCAAACCTTGGGTTAACTTTGGACTTTGGGTTAAGTTTAGGACACGTGGCAACACTTAAGGTCCGGAGTAATGCTTACCTCTAGTTAATGTGAGTGAGCAAAGTTGCACTCTTGTTTAAGGGAGTTTTGATAGTTTTTTTAATTTTTTTGATTGGAATACAACAACAACAGGAATACAGGATTACAGATCCAGAACATGATGACATGATTACAATAACTGGGACCCATCGAGAATCGATTTCCAAGCGAAGCCCAGACCGGAGTTCCCATCGACGGGGAGAGAGAACCCACACGAAGGATTTTTCAACCACCCACACAAAGTGGGACAACACCCATGTTTTTAAATGGGCCAAGGAAAATTTGCATAATTCTATGCACACACTATGTCTTCAACCTTGGTGGTGGGGGGTTCCCAAAGGAAGGCCCACCACTATAGCAATGGACTATGTGTGAGTTTCGATAGTTAAATAAGCTTAATTAGTGGCCTGTACACATCACATCAACACATTACAGTAATGCATTGGATAATTACATATAATAAAATCAATATTGTTGCAATATTTTATTTTTAATCAAAAGTAACTCTTGCCCATTGATCTGCTGGCAGATGCATATTTATAGGTAATGCGGACGGTCAATTGGATTTTGTAAATAGTTTTCTGTAAGGAATCCCGTTGTTTTTAATTGGCTTATTTCGTGATCAAACCATATGTGGGGATTCTTTGTAAGGGTAGTTTAGATGTTGTTGTTATTGCTTAGGCCCTTTGAAGACCTCATTATTGACAAGCAACAAAGGTAATACTCTAAGTGCTTACTTGTCTTGAAGAGATAGTTGCACACACTCACAACTTATGCATATGTTTAATCTTTGTATGTTGTGTTTCTTTTTGTTGTGCATCAATGCCTATTTACATCTCTTCTTGCTTGTTATTATGATTGCATCTTGTGTTTATAACCTCATAGCATTTAGGCTTTTAGGATGCATCTTAGTTTACCTTTGTTCCCCTTGCATGATTTCTTGTGGGGTTCAAAGTTGTGGGCTGTGCGCTGGTCCACCTGCGCCCGTCGTCCAGCGCCGCTCACAGGCGCAAAACGCCCAGTGGCGTGCCGCTGGTCATGCGCTGGTCCACACCAGCGCAGTCCACCAGCACAGATCGTCCAGTTCTCTGTCGCCGGTCGTGCGCTGGTCTACACCAGCGCAAGGCCACCAGCGCTGGGCCACCAGCGCTGATCGCCCAGTATGGCTTCGCTGGTCTGGCGCCTGTGTGAGCGCATGTCGTCCAGCGCCAGAGCAAAAATGTGCGTGTGCGCTGGTCCTGCGCCTGTCGTCCAGCGCAGGTCCACCAGCGCACAGAGCAATTTTCTGGCGCGTTTTCAAAATGACCTCACTCCACTTATGGCCTCTATATATATATGCTAACTTGATTTTAGGTCATCAACAAGAGTTCTTATTCATGCTTCATACTTAGGATATTTTTCAAGAGAAGAAAAATACACAAAGAACTCATTTTTAATCACTCAAACACTTTTTCATGATCATCAATCATCATCTAGCATCATCTTAGATCATTTAGATGTCATCTTGCATGGAATCTTCATCATACTTTGCTTGGTAAGCTTTTCACTAATATCTTACATGTTTTGTGTTTCTCTTATCTAGCAATCTCAATTAATTACTTGTTTGTTATTTTGTATGCTTTGGATACAATATTGAGATGAGTATGATGTATGTTTGAGGAGTTGTATTGTGCTAGCATATTAGGTTTTGTGCTTAATATTGATTAGCTAAACTAATTGACATGTCATTTAGTTTTGATATCTAGGATTGTTCTTAATTGCATATTAATCATCTTAGATAAACATATAGGGTTTCCCTTGCTCTATGTTGCATTTTGGATATTCACATATATTCACTTAGGGTTGTATTCTCTTCTAGAGAAAGTAAGTCTTGTGTGTAGCAACCGGGATTAGGTTGCTTAGATCGCAAGCAAATAGGACTAGGTTCACTCATACCGGGATTAGGTAGGTGTGTGATTACTTCCGGGATTAGGTTGTAATCGTTTGCACATTTAGTGGATTCGAGGTTCGAGTGTGGCTTACTTACATAGCCCGTGGTTTTTCCCATGAGGGTTTCCACTTAAAAAACCAAGTGTTGTTTTAATTTCCGTACCATATTACACTTGCTTGTTTATATTATCTTGAGGGCATTTTCGTAATTTTGACTAACACGAAAAATTGGGTAAAAAGCGTAAAATCTATTCACCCCCCCTCTAGATAGCTTTATACACACCGTGCTATAATTTGTTTCATTTTCTTTAATTGGAATTTATTTTATTTAAACTTTAAAGATGTTTTTATTATTTTGTTTATTATTCCATAACGGATAGTAGGTGCTCACAACTGAGAAGTGAGAACTGACTAACGGGTAATTGAGTCATTATACAAATTTGATATGGTTGATGTTTGGAGTTAACTGACATATTTTTAGTGGAGGGAGGCGATTGTTTATTTTTCAGAAAAGTGATTTGTAGTTGTCTAAAGAGCAAACCTCAGGGTCCTTGGTTGCAATTTGCGATTTTAATCCTAATATAACAGACTTAGAATATTCGTGTATACTTACTGAAGAACATCTACCGTGTAAGCATCAAAGGAGGGACTGTTATGCCGTACCTGGAACAACTTCTTTAATCGACGGCGCACCCATTCTAGTTGAAGGTATGGCGTTGTCTGTTTTGATCCTAATTTTGGTTCTGATCATATTTTTGTTTGTTTCGATTTCATTATTAAGGCTTCGTATGTATCCATAGGTAATGGGTTTCAGTCTGGCTATGGAGTTGCGAACATACAATGAATATTCTATACCCAATTTGCTTGTTGCTGGAACCAGTGATATTGTTGTACTTTGCATGTTGGCTCTAAATATTTTTGGTTGTGTACGATTTACGTTTTTAGGGCTAATTTCATTGTTTTGTTTTCGTTTCGCCTAATAGTGAGAAATGGGTTTTTTTTTACAAGAGATTGTGCAATTCACGACCCGTTTGAATGAAATGGTTTAGTGTGATGCTAATCAGTGATCACATTTCTTCATACAATGGTTCTGTTTTATTGTGTGTGAAAGTTATACGGTGTGTTTTCTTTATAAAGCTAGAGGGGGGGGGGGGTGAATAGATTTTATCTAATTATTACCCAATTTTCGCTTGCATGTCAATTTTATGAAAATACCCCTAGCAAGTCAAAAATACATACAAGTGTAATAAGATGCGGAAATTAAATAACACTTGATTTTTACGTGGAAACTCAACCACTGAGAAAAACCACGGGCTGTTTAGTGCGCCACACTCGGACCTCGAAATCCACTAATTGAAATGGAGTTTACAACCTATGTAGACCTCGTCTAACACTCCGGTCAATAACCCCCCACTTTTACCACGTGGGCCTTTAAAAGTGGCTCTAGTCCAATTGCTTATGTGACCACCTATTCCCGGTGTCCGACCTAATCCCGGTCAATCACACAAGACTTAAATCTCTCAAAAGAGATGCACAACCCTATGTGAATATGCAATGATATCCAAATATTGCAATAAGAGCTAGGGTACTCTAGATGCTTACCTAGGATTATAAGATGACAATATAATCAATCCTAGATATCACATGTAGCTATATGTCATGGCATATAACTTTAGCTAAGCAAAGGATAACCAATCCTAGATACAAAGCTATCACAAAATAACACTCAATCAATTCATCGCAATTAATTCTCTTTTCTTATATTTAGCATATGATCTAAAACATACAAGTAATTTAAAAGAGATGGCTTGGTAATAAACATATTAAAATAAGATGAAGTTAATCAAAATCTTACCAAGCAAGTTGTGATGATGCAAACCCATACATGGATGCACTCTATATAGACATAGGAGATGCAATATGAAATTTGATGCAAAAAGGGTTTGATTTGAGTGGTTAAAGGTGAGTTCTTGATTTGAATTTCTCTCAAATATCTCTCTTTTAAGTTTAGGGTTCTAATGAGTCAAAGACCTGATTCAGATAATGAGAAAGTGTGATATTTATAGACATCAAGAACAGGGCAAGTGAAAAGACAATTTTGCCCTTGAAACGCACCAATGGGCGGTTTCAATCGGCGGCCAGGCCGCCGATCATGACCGCCGAATTGAGCCCATGAAGAACAGAGCATCAACGGCGGTTTCATTCGGCGGTTTCGTGACCGCCGATCCAACCGCCGAATTAGACCGAGAGATTAAAATTGATCAGGTATGAACGGCGGTTTCGAACGGCGGTCGTGACCGCCGATCATGACCGCATAATTGCTTCAGTCCTCTCTTGACTGAAACGGCAGTTTGATTCAGCGGCCAGGCCGCCGATCATAACCACCGATCACAAACGATGGTGAAAACCAAGGAGAAGCCAAGGGCATTCTCCCTGGGCGGTTTTCGCGCAAAACAGAGCACACCAACGTGCACACGCGGACGTTTCCGAACATCCTTCGGGAAACGAATTACTCCACACTAAAAGCTAACAAACATGAAGTGCAAGTGTGGGTATTGAATGCATCCTAATGCCTATCATGACATGGCATTTCATAGAACAAGATGCAATCAATTTAATGCAAGAAGAGATATTGAATAATCAATAACGCACAATGCACAGAAAATATAAACACAACATTCAAGAATAAGAGTTATGCATGTTGTGTGTGTGTGTGTGTGCAACTATATCTCTTCAAGGCAAAGTAAGCACTACAAATATACCTTTGGTGCTTGTCCTCTTGAGGTCTTGGAAAGGGTCTTTGATCTTCAACCTTAATCACCTATACTACCCTTGCAACCAAACCCCAACATGTGGTTTGACCATGAAATAAGCCAATCAATTAATGGGAATCCTTACAGTGTGTGTTGTTGCTAGTTATAGGCCTCTTTTTTGTTAGATGCTGAACTTTAGAATTTGGTTATGATTATGTGTTATTGGTGGCACAAGAAATTTTTAGAATTTTATGGTTAGTAAACCTATTCTCAAACCGGTGGTCTTTTAGGCTGTTATGTATTTTTAAAATTTTAGTGTGCTAAAATAAAATACGTAGCTCATAAACTCAAAAAATCGTTCCTTCCAAAACTACGCAGCTTATCACTTTTTTCTTTATGACGAGTACCGGAGCTGATCCCGTCAGTAATAAGGACGACATTATTAATATCTTGCTGGACCAGGTGCATAGGCACATCAAACTAGCCGAGTTTTTTTCCAAGTTACTTGAAGGGAAGCTTGCGTCAATGTCTTCTCGTGGGTCGTCGCTTGCGTCTAGCGCGGATATACATAAGATTAGGAATATGTATACGGTGATAAAGCGGAATGGAGAACGACTTATTAATGACCTACAGAAGGTGAACAGATGAATGACCTACAGAAGGTGAACAGATGTAGCAACTGACAATCACAAAAAATAAAAAGAACGGGAATGGAAAGTTGTATTAGGAAATCTGTTGGTGTCTTATTAGTTATATAGCTTTTATTTGGTAGTATGTTGCAGTAAATAAAATAGTGTGGATGGCGATTGCATGATCAAATTGTGGCTGTGTTCCCGTCACCATTCGATGACAGTATATTAAAGTATGGTATATGATTTTTTTGTTATTTTGTGTTCATTAATGAAGAGAATGATGTATGGATCACATATCATTTCAGTTTTGCCCAGCTTTGTCTAGTAAACATATACTAATTGATATATATCCTAATGCTGATCGTAAAATGACAATATGAAATGTACTTCACAAGCGTGGAAAACCCTATCCGGATGATGCGATGAATGTAATAGTCATAAAAAACACCACGCTTTATTGATTGCGAGACATCACCGAAATGAATTTTATAAGATTTCATCATTACCTCATTCCTATATCTACTGACAAAAACCTTTATTACTGTAATCTTCTGATCAAATACTGCAAGCCCCGTTGATTGCCTTTGAAATTGGCTTCAAGTTGACGTAGCACTGACGCATAACACTTTGCATTTAAAATTATAACATGAATTTAAATTTTAACACGAATCTTTACAGAGAAAGCAATACACGAGTTCAAGTTCCTAATGTAATCCCAATGGACAGATATTGCTGTGATAAGATAATCTTTTATAATATAGGTTGTCACCTGACGTGTGGGCCGATCACGATGCAATCAATCAATCAGAAGGATATTTTGACAGGGAAAATTCAGGCAATTAATGGTTTTAAATGGCCTGACGGAAGATTGCGTTGGGAATAGAAGGATATTTTGACGGGTGGAGTGTTGGACATAGAAATAAAAAATTAAACTGCAATCAGAAATAAAATGTTGTGTGTCTCTCTCTCTCCCTCGGACTGTCTTGTGCAATCTTCTTCTTCTTGGTTTCATATTGTGACTCTATCCAGGCGTTATTCGGATATTGGGAGATTATCGTGTAATAATCTTTCACGTATCGTGTAAGGAGTAGTAACTAATGTTTTATATTATAACTAAGGGTAAATAGGCATTTAAAATTATAACACGTATTTAAAATTTTAACACGAATCTTTACAGAGAAAGCAATACACGAGTTCAAGTTCAAGATCCTAATGTAATCCCAATGGACAGATATTGCTGTGATAAGATAATCTTTTATAATATAGGTTGTCACCTGACGTGCGGGCCGATCACGATGCAATCAATCAATCAGAAGGATATTTTGACAGGGAAAATTCAGGCAATTAATGGTTTTAAATGGCCTGACGGAAGATTGCGTTGGGAACAGAAGGATATTCTGACGGGTGGAGTGTTGGACATAGAAATAAAAAATTAAACTACAATCAGAAATAAAATTGTGTCTCTCTCTCTCTCTCTCTCCCTCGGACTATCTTGTGCAATCTTCTTCTTGGTTTCTTATTGTGACTCTTTCCAGGCGTTATTCGAATATTGGGAGATTATCGTGTAATAATCTTTCACGTATCGTGTAAGGAGTAGTAACTAATGTTTTATATATTAACTAAGGGTAAATAGGTAAATTTTAAAAAATATTTTGTAAAATTTTTAACAATTCTTATTCAAAGATTTTTAATTTAGTCTCCCGATTTCCTCTCACCCTATCTCCAACTTCCTCTCTCCCTATCTCCGACTATCTTCTGTCATCATCTTCTGGTTCCTTTACGTCAACTGCAAATCGAAAAACAAACGGGGAATTGGACTCTGTGTGGAGAATGTGGTTTTGGAGTTGGTTGTAATTATTACGGTTTTGGAATTGGATTTGACATAAAATGGGGTCAAAGAAAGGTACATCAGTTTCATTATGAAAACCAATAAAAATTGGTTGTCTTCTAAACTTAAAGTTGTTCAGAAAGGAACTTTATATCGATCAAAATTTGGGATTCATGGATTGGAGAAGCCATTTATACAAAATTCTTGATCCGAACCTCCACCTACCTGTTATTGACTAAAAAATTCAGTTTGAAATTGTAATCCAAAAAGATGTAAGGTGGAGACTGGGATCCTATTATTTTTTGATTTGATTTTACAGAAACAAGGGGTTGAGTGGTTATGAGGTGGACGGTTGGGATAATTTTCTAGGTTTTTTATGTATGTTTTCAAGTGTTCTTATGTTTAGATTACAAAAAGTTATGTTATAACGAGGTTAATTACTTACCGACGGGGGTAATGCTCAACCCCCTTAGATAGGGGGTGACTAGGTCACCAAAAATTAGTTCAGTCTTATATTTTGGAAGGTATCGTCAGAAAATATGTGACACGGTGATCATTTGTATCGTGTATATATTACGTCCAACGTTGTTGGTTGCGTTGACATGGTGGATTTGAAATCTCTTGCCACCGTGTTATCTACGACAATTTTTTTATCGTGTAATATGGGTATTAAATGTTAAGCATGGCAAAGAGGATTGCCCAAGGAATCGTCAAATCGTTTGTAAAGGTTAATTGTTGATTACTTTACACTGACGTAATGAATATGACGCAACCGTTTCTATTTAGTGAGGTATTAATCAAAATCATATTAATATAAATATTAATCAGACCACTATGTATATATGGACCATTATCGTGTAATCATTGCAACACATTTTATATCGTGTAAGGTTGGAGTAATAGTTGTTTAATCGTGTGAGAATGATGTGTTGACAATGCTTTGAAAAAGTACATCTTACACACGAGTGCAATGTCCAGTGATAATGTGATTGGGTAAGGACATGTGCAAATGGTATATAATGATTGCTGGGCGGTTATGGTGCTGGCTCACTCCGTTGTTGCGTTCGTGTAAACCTCATGTGCCATCCATGCCCTAACCAACGGCACGCCCGTAAAGTGGAAATTCCAAGGTTCTTTCTTTCTTTCTAATATAAATTCAGCAAACTGGCACATGTAGATGCCGCACTGGACACTGAAAAGTGAAAACGTATACAAAAAGTATGAAAATAAATACATATATGAAGACTGAAGAAAAAATCAACTGTTGCAAAGGGTTATGCGAGAAATTAACGACTATTAATTACATACCCATCATTTTGGGTTGGCAAATCTTTTCTGGCGTAATCAACAGGCTTGAATGGCTTCGTATGTACTTGTATCCCCTTATGCTCATAGTAACCAGACTGGTGGAGAAGGGAGGGCATTAGGTAGCTGACACAGTGCATTTGCCCTAACCTCCACGCTGCGTCGCTTTTGGCATGCACTGAGTCGTAAAAAGTGAACGCCCCATCTTCAGGGAACAGATGGCAGAGAACCCAGTGGTTACAGACATTATAGGGGATTAGAACCTACGGAGGTGAGAAAAAGATGAGAAACGGGTTTAGCAATTGATGACATGAGATGTTAGTGATAAGGAAAAATAGTGCAGGAAAGATAACCCACCGATTTCATTTTCCACCACTCGGGTCGAACTATAATTGACCCACCGCCTCTGACAGCATCCAGACTAAATTCATCGTGGACGAAGGACATGACATCAATGTCCAAATTATCAATCCAAGATTCCGGATTCAGTCTACCACTCTTTCGTACCCCCGAGGTCTTCGGTTGTAATGTTTGCTTGATCGTCACCCATTTTTTAGCAAGGTTAAGCTGTTTAAAGGATTGGTGTTACTTTGTCAGAGACAGGGATGTGTTATACTGATTAAATGACTGTTGGATACGCACTTAGTCGGGTATACTTAAATAGAATGAACAGTCAACCATTGTGATGTCCTGTGCATACTCGGCCTCTCTGGACGAACGCCGCCTCTATAGAACATCCATAAAGCTGTCGATATGCTGATAGAATTTTGGTTTTTATTAAAAAGGATTGTTTAAGGTGTTCGGCCAAAACATAAAGTGATAAATAGCTTAGACAATAAATAGCATGTACAAAAACAGTTATAATTACCGGGTTGGAGAACGGCACCGAGACGCTCCTCATTTCCAGAAAATGTTGCCGAGTAAATCGCTCTTCTTGACCCACGTAAAGACTGTGGTACAACACAAAACGTATTAGATGCAAGTAAAAAAGATAGATAATAAGAGGATGAAGAGGTTAGAAAAATTAAAGTTTAAATTTACGAAATATTATCGCCGGTGTTTGTCAGGAAAGCGGCATATTGAGTGTCGAGTAAATCGTCATCATCACTGATATCATGGAGCTGTGGCATTTTTTGTCGCTTTTGCTTCTTCCTTATCTCGGGATCGATCCACTGTCTGTTCAAAAATTTGGATCTCTTCCGCTTCCTCGCGGTTTCTAAATCCCTTTCTAGGTAGTTGTCTGGTCTTTTTTCCAATAGAGTTATACTTTGTTCCACTGTCGAGACCTTCGAGTTGGGAACCGGAGATCTATAAGGTTTAAGATCGATCATACGTTTGCAGACTATAGGGGACCCTATACGAGCCTGTGACGCAACTAATGCAATTAAAAGTATTGCTATATGATCAAAGAAACATTGCTATATGATCAAATAACCTCGAAGAGTGACTAAACCGTAACTTGTATGTACCCTTTTGGATAACGCGGAATAGGTAATAAGAAAGCCAAAAATAATAAATGGGTAACGCGGAATAGGTATTAAGAAAGCCAAATAGTATTGTGTACCTCAACTGCAACTTCAAATTCATCGACTTTGGGGGCATGTTCGTCCGGTTTTGGGGCCTCGGAGATCTTATTATCAACTTCCTCAAGTTTGTCTTTTTTTTCGGCAGGGTCGGAGGTAGTGACATGCACATTGTACCGATTCTGTTCAGATTCATTGAATTTGGGAGGATGCCCATCCGGTTTTGCACCCTCGGAGTCCTTATTATCATTTGCCTCAGTTTTATCTTTTTTGTTGGCAGAGTTGGAGGCATTCCCATGCACATTATACAGATTGTCATGCATCGCCTTCTCCAGATAAGCAGGCATCAACTTTAGAAGAATGTCATTCAGTGCCTGAGGGAGGACCTTAGGGAGCACATCATTAAGTGCCTGAGGAAGCACCTTGGGTAGAACGTCATACAGCACCTTTGTTATCACCTCAAAAGTATTTTTTTCCGTAACCTCATTAGGCAACACATCCTTCACCGCTGCCTGGGGAAGCACCCTGGGAAGAACGTCAAACAAAACCTTTGTCATCATCCCACACATACTTTTATATGTAACCTCCTTTAGGTCAGGGTCATCCATGCCGTTTGGATTGGGTGTAGTCTCAAGAGATTCGTTGTTGGCAAACAGTGTCCTCTGAACCGAAGGTGGACACGATTTGTGATGGGAATCGATTTGTTCCTTTTTATTCTTGGTTTCCTAGTTGTCCAAATTCGGAATACCACCAGGCAATTCACACCCTACTTCACCACTAATAGACTCACTTCGATACGGCTGGGCAGGGCATCCCAGATGAACAAATCTGTAGCAGGTGAAGTCCATGTCGATTGATTTGAAGTAGGTTTGCTGTATTTCGGCTGGAGTAGGTTTTAAGTCCACTGTTACCAACTACACATATCACAGGATTACTGTTAATGTTAAAGTGAGATAAAAATCTAACATGACAATTATGTATATACACACATACATTGAATCTGTCGAAAAACAATTCATCGAACCCAGTCGAAGCGTTCAAAAACTCCCAGTTTTTGAACCGTGGATAACTCCACTCGCGACGAATGCCAATTACGCCAGTCAGACAAGGAAATCTTTCAACGGCCCAAACTTATTAACGTTTTCATTAAGTAGCATTATAAACATGTGTCAGGAAATGGATCCAGTCAATCGGTATTGCATAGTGGTCGATGTACATACCTGAAAAGAGAGAAGAAACCCGGAAAGGTTGTAAGTGATGGAAGCATTTCTTTTCGAAGGACCCGCGTTCTGTGATTCTTGTTTACCTTCTCCTTCAACACCTGATTTGATTGTTTTGGAGTATGACTCATTCTTGTCTGCTTCGGGTTTGCTTTCAGTTTTTTTAATTCTTCTTCTTTTTGCATTTCCTTTGGAAGGACCTGCGTCTTCGGGTTTGCTTTCAGTTTTTTTAATTCTTCTTCTTTTTGCATTTCCTTTAGAAGGACCTGCGTCCTGTGATTCTTGTTTACCTTCTCCTTCAACACCTGATTCGATTGTTTTGGGTCTCAGATTGTCAACGTTGTTGTGTATAGCATTTTTCAGCCGGTTCAAAGTATAACTATACACGTATGAACCCCATGGAAAACCTTCGAAAGCTACGTTGTCATCCAATAATGCAAACATCCATAGCGGTACACGGTCACGTGGGTCGACAGTGCATAAGACATATCCTATAACCAACAGATTTGCCATCTTCAGGCCATCTTCACCTTGATCGTCGGTCAGTCGTTTAAAAGTTTGGAACAAAGAATAGTACGAAGGTTGGTTCTGGAAATGTCTTGCGTATAGGCTATTCTTCGTTGGAGTAATCGCCTTTATTACTCCTTCTGGCAATTTTACCATTTTTAGCCCAGAACATAGGCAAAACTCAACTTGACCGAAACGATGTTGTTGCCTACCCAGCCTAAACCACATTTCGTCATCTCAAGGTGGTGATGCATTTTTAGACCTACTGATATATTTGATCTGCCTTTTCAGAATAGAATGCAAAACCTTTCCATGTGTAGTGACGGGCAAATGCAGACCAAGGTAATGACCGAAAGGTCCTTGCTTAAACTGCTCTAAAACATGTAATTTGCCTAATACGTTGCCAATGTCAACAAGAATGTTACAGTGCTGCCGACTTCTCGAGTTTATCCTTGCATTGATCTATCTCTCGTGATCCGGATATAAGAAGGTTCTCACGTTTGGGTCCAAAGCCATCTGAAAATAATAGGGGGAATATATATGAAATAATGCCAGGTCATGTAAAAACCATAGGCAATTCATGAAAGCATAGAAAAACAGAATTATAAGAGGCTAACATGAAAAGGTAATGAAAAGTAATTAAAAGCCATGGGAGATGATTGTGATGGCACCATGGAAAGTCATATAAACATCATGGAATCGAAAGCATCATGGAATGTTAGTCTTCGTCATGGCATCATGGAAAGAAAGTCATGTTAACATCATGGAAAGTATTGCAACATCATGGAAGGTCATGTAAAGTCATATAAACATCATGGAATCGAAAGCATCATGGAATGTTAGCCTTCGTCATGCGGGCATCATGGAAAGAAAGTCATGGCATCATGGAAAGAAAGTCATGTTAACATCATGGAAAGTATTGCAACGTCATGAAAGGTCATGTAAACATCATTGAATGTCATGTAAACATCATTGAATGTCATGGAAACGTCATGAAATGCCATGTCCAGAATCATGAGTGCTTCATGGAACTTTAATCTTGGACATGAAATCATTGAATGTCATGGCAAAGTCATGAAAAATCATATTAACATCATAAAATATCATGGAAACGTCATGGAATGTCATGTCAGAATCATGAATGCATCATGGAACTTTAATCTTGGACATGGCATCTTGTTTGGCAACATCATGGAAATCAAGATCATGGAAAGCTTCATGTAAAGTCTAAGGGGATATGGCAACATCACAGAAAGCTTCATGTAAAGGGGTTTTTTTTTTTTGGTGAACCATCGAAATCATGGAGACCGGTCTTGGGTCCTAAACGACTCTTGGGAAAATCATGGTAAAAATCAAGACCCAAATCAGGAATTAATTCAAGATTAAATCCAGATTTCAAGTAATTTCAGATTTCCAAACAAACCCTAATATCAAATCAAATGTAATTAAGGATCGTGCCGATTAAGGGATACAGGATATCAAATCAAAGGAAATTATTAGGGATCATGTCGATTAAGAACACACCTACTCCGATCCTACCTCGTCTCCACACACAGTGGTCGTCAGGGTATTTGGTGGTCACCTGCGGTCGTCGTTCTTTTCTGAGTATCCACACACTGTGGCTTTCCCGTTTTCCCTCCCTTGCGGCCTGCGGTCGTCGTTCTTCAGTGTGGCTTTCTCACTTTTCAAGCTTTTGTTACCGGTGCCTTTCCGTTTCCGTTTCCGTTTCCGTTTCCGTTTTATCTTTTGAACCGAGATTCTCTAACAAGGGTAATTTAGTCTTTTAGTAGAACAATTAGATGTCAGATCAGAAGAATTCGAATAGGGGTAAAATTGTAAGATCAGGTATTTAAACCCACTGACTTCCACCACACAATCCATGATCCATGATCATATTGGTTATATTTGGTTTTTTAAAAACTAGTGGCTATATGTGGTTTTGGCATCTTAACGGTGGCTATATTTGAAAACCCCCCTTTTTATTAAAGTAGTACAGTTTTTTATTGTATTAAAATACCGCAGTGATTAAAAAAAAATATAATAAAAAAAAAATACTGCAGTAATTTTATTGTTAAAATATGCTGTAATACATATTCAAGTATCGAAGATTTGAAGATGTGAAGAATTGGAAGCAACTGGAACGAACTTGGGATCGTGCGCACCATAGCAACGAGCGTGCGTGCAATTAAGCATGCAGCTGTGCTTGTGATGTTATGGGCTGCACACGGAAGCCCTTTGGAGGTTGTGGGCTGCGCACGGCAGCCCTTTATGGAGCTGTGGGGTGCGCACGCTTATAGGAGGCAACCAAGGGGTGCACGAGTGGACGATGGCCGCTTGAAGACTTGTTCGCTAAGAAATGAGTTTTATCTATTCCAAACAAATGTAATTTACTTGCTTTTCTAGGAAGGACCAAAATTGTGGCTATTTATTTTTCGTAAATATTACAATATTTGTTATTGTATGATAACATGTCATATAGAATAGGAGTGCCACTCATATATCTCTTTTGGTATGAACATGCATTGAATGATTTAGGTATCTAATTGGCATCTAGATAACATGGTAAATCATTCTATAGAATTTAATCACACGCCTTAAATAATTGAGTGGGAGAAGGTGTCTTGCAACACCAATGGCCTCCAAGGTTAGTTGAGCGTTATGTTTTATTGGTAATCCCCCCAAGGGGTGTCCATGAATGGAATTTAGCAAGATACTTCCTTATAAGGATAGACTAGACAATTGACTCAAATGAGATCTACTCCCAAAGGAGGGATTTTCGTGAGAGAAAATATTGAGGGTCGATATCTTGGTTATACACTGAATGTGATTTTATTGATATCCTCCCAAGAGTTCTTGTCAATGAAATCGCAAGGCTAAAATTGAAAACGTTGGTTGTTATGTTAACAATTAGGTGGGACCTAGTCCAACTAGTAAATGGTACAAACTCCCAAAGGAGGCGTAACATTTATGGGTGTTGGATCACCGTTGAATTTTTACGATTGAGTTATTTATTTAATTCAAGATAAATATTCGAAAGTGCTTTATCATGATTATTTACTTATATATATTTTTGTTTTATTCAGAAATCATGACCCCATCCCTAATCAACATCCAAAAAGATAAAACTTTAACTGGTAATAATTATGTCACATGGAAAAGGAAAATTGGGTTGTTGCTGCAAGCTGAAAAACATAAATTTGTTCTGTCTATTCCTAAGCTACTTGCTCATACTTGCGAATCTAATGGCACAAGTCAAGAGATTCATTTGGTTGGTAAAGTTGCTAATGTTAAGACCCGTAAGAAGGTCAAGAAACAACAGAAGAAAAAGCAACTTGGGCCTACCAAGAAAGTAACCGAGATCAAAGGGAAATGCTTCCTTTATGGTGAAAGGGGACATTGGAAAAGTAATTGCCCAAAGTCTCAGAACAAGAAGGAACAAGGTAATGTTAATTATCTTGAAACATGTTTTCTGGCAGATTCTTGGATCATAGATTCTAGAGCCACTAATCATGTTTGTTATTCCTTGCAAGGGTTCCAAGAAAGGAAAAGACTGAATACGAATGAAATCAACTTGCGTTTAGGCAACAGAGCGTTGGTGTCCGCCAGTGCAGTGGGAGATATTAGAGTTAATCTAGATTCTTTTAGCCATTTAGATTTAATAGACGCTTATTATGTACCTCAATTCAAGAGGAATTAATTTCAGTTTTTTGTTTAAATAATTTTGGATATTCAGTAACTTTTAATAAAAAATTTATTATTAGTAAGAATGACAAATGTATTTGCAAAGGTACATTGGAAAACGGTTTATTATATTAACATAGAAATATCTCTCACTTGTTAGACACAGAATTAACGCTACCTAATCATAAAAGAATAAAATTATCAAAAGATGAAACCTACCTATGGCATTTGCGCCTATGTCATATTAACCTTAATAGGATTAAAAGATTGGTTAATGATGGACCTTTAAGTGACTTAAAGGTTAATGATCTACCAACTTGTGAATCCTGTTTGGAAGGTAAAATGACTAAAAGGTCGTTTATGACCAAAGGCACAAGAGCCACTGAATGTTTAGGATTAATACACACTGATGTATGTGGTCCTATGAGCATTCAAGCTAGAGGTGGATATGAGTACTTCATCACTTTCACAGATGATTACTCGAGATTTGGTTATGTATATCTCATGAGACATAAGTAGGATGCTTTTGACATGTTCAAAGCATTTAAAGCTGAAGTGGAAAATCAGCTAGAGAAACATATAAAAATCTTGAGATTTGATCGCGGTGGAGAATATCTATCTAGTGAGTTTCAACAGTATCTTATTGATAATGAAATTATTTCTCAGCTTTTTGCACCAGGTACACCTCAACAAAATGGGGTGGCAGAAAAGAGAAATAGAACTCTTTTGAACATGGGTAGGTCTATGTTGAGTTATTCAACGCTTCCTATTTCTTTTTGGGGATATGCTTTACAAACTACAATATACATTCTAAACGATGTACCATCTAAGTCGGTTCCTCAAACACTACATGAGTTGTGGACTTGGTGAAAGCCTAGTTTACAACACTTAACGATATTTAGTTGTCATGCACATGTGTTAAAAGGAAAGACAGAAAAGATAGAGTCCCGTTTGGAAACATGCATATTTGTGGGGTATCCAAAAGAAACTAAGGGATATTATTTCTATAGTCCTTTAGATTTTAAAGTATTTGTTTCAACAGATGTTAAATTTCTAGAAAAGGACTATATGAATGATTTTGTACCCAAAACTATAATTGTCCTGAATGAGATATCAAGAAATACAATTCCACAAGAGGTTATACAACCTAGCCTAATTGTAAGTTCCGCACCATCACAAAATCAACAACCTACCATTCCTCGTCATAGTGGGAGGGTTAGAAGTCAACCCGAGAGATACATCGGTCTGGGAGAATTAGTGGTGAATCTCCCGGACGATGATGATCCCTACACGTATAAGGAAGCAGTGAAGGATGTTGATTGTCGCCTTTGGCAAAAGGCAATGCAATCTGAGATTGAATCAATGTTCAATAACAAAGTCTAGTCTCTTGTAGACTTGCCTAAAGAGATAAAACCCATTGGTTGCAAGTGGGTATACAAGAGGAAAAGACGTATGGATGGAAGGATGGAAAGATGGAAACCTTTTGTTAACCCCAAAAAATGGCAGCGACCAAAGAAGAATTTTCCATTATCTCTTGAAGTTATGACGAGGTAAAAAGGTGCCATGGGAGATGTATCCTGATACCCCGCCTATCTACAAGAATGTCCAGAATGTGGACACCTACCCACCTCGGTCAGGTTCAACGCTTCTAGAACCTATAAAGTACCAGGAACCCTGAAGACAAGGTCCTAGAGACACTACTACCATGAGATCCTAGTACCTGTCTACCTCCAAGTATCCCTGTATCCCGGTATTCCGGTACCCCGATGCTGTCAAGCACAATTTAAGAAGAGCGAGAAGAATGCGAGATACTTGAGTATCCCGATCCACCAAAAAACTAGCGGTAGGCACCCGGTGAATAAACGGTCGCATATTAACATAAAGACCCCGGTGCCCTAACCCCGCCTAAAGTAGAAAGCAGATATCCCGAACAGCAAGCCAAGTTGAAAGACAAGCATTAAACGCCGCCGTTCAAGACAGAATGTTACATGCATTCCCGCCATACATAATTGAAAGTAATTAAATACTCGAGGTGTGTTTAATATATAAAGCTAGAGGGGGGTGAATAGATTTTAACTATTATTACCCAATTTTCGCATGCAAGTCAATTTTACGTAAATGCCCCTACTAGTCAAAAATACATACAAGTGTAATATAGTGCGGAATTTAAATAACACTTGATGTATACGTGGAAACCCAACCACTGGGAAAAACCACGGGCTGTATAGTGCGCCACACTCAGAACTCGAAATCACTAATTGAAATGAAGTTTACAACCTATGTAGACCTTGTCTAACACTCCGGTCTGTAACCCCTCACTTCTACCCAGCGGGCCTTTATTAGCAACCCTATTCCAATTTGCTTGAGGCCTAAGCACACTTAGCCTCAAGACTTACTTCTCAATGAAGAGAAACAACCTAAGTGAATATGTATGAATATTCAAATAACAAACAAGGCTAGGTAACCTTAGATGCTTATCTAGGATGATGATATAATCAATTTAATCAACCCTAGATATCAATTGCTAGATGACATGTCAAATAGCTTAACTAATCAAGATTAATTAAAAACCAAATTAGCTATCACAATCAACACTCAATCATTTTCATCACAAATAATCTCTAACTTGTATCTAGCATATAATCAAAAGCATACAAGTAATTAAAGAGATGTATTAGTGAAGAACATACCAAATAAGATGTGATGATTCAAAACCATGCATGGATCAATTCTATGAAGGCATAGAAGATCAAATATGAAATTTGATGCAAAAGGGATTTGATTTGAGTGTTTAAAGTTGAGTTCTTGATTTGATTTTTTCTCAAAATTCTCTCTTGAATGTTTAGGGTTCTAATTACTCAAGAAGCTTAATCAGAGAATGAGAAAATAAGATATTTATAGACATCAAGAATTGGGCATGTGAAAAGACAATTTTGCCCCTGAAACGCACTGTTCGGCGGTTTCAATCGGCGGCCAGGCCACCGATCACGACCGCCGAATTGAGCTCGTGAATAACAGAGCATCAACGGCGGTTTCATTCGACGGTTTCGTGACCGTCGATCCAACTGCCGAATTAGACCGAGAGATAAAAATCAATCAGGTATGAACGGCGGTTTTGAATGGCGGTCGTGACCGCCGATCTTGACCGCATAATTGCTTCAGACCAATCTGGACTGAAACGGCGGTTTCATTCGGCGGCCAGGCCGCCGATCATAACCGCCGATCACCAACAATGGTGAAAACCAAGGAGAAGACAAGGGCATTCTCCATAGGCGGTCTTCGTGCGAAACCAAGCACTTATTAGTGCAAGCGCGGACGTTTCCGACCAATGTCGGGAAACGAATTATAAAGCACATATACACACAACAAGATATATCAACCAAAGTGCTAGTGTGTAAAGTGACATGTGAAGAGTATGCACACAATTGCAAGTATGCTAAGTGAGTGTGTGCTTACTAAATCTCTTCAAGGAAAAATCAAGCACAAGAATTTATACCTTTGGCGTGCTTGTCCCTTGAGGTCTTGAAAGGGCCTTCGAGCTTTAACCTTAAACATTTAGACTACCCTTACATTTAAAGCCCCAACATGTGGTTTGTCCACGAAATAAGCCAATCAAGATATGGGAATCCTTACAATAATACTACTTGAAATAGGAGTCAACTCCCATTCAATCGGACAAAAAAGGAATCACTTGATTTTGGGAATCAATTCCCCGACGAACTCGTTGATCACCAAGGAAGGATCCTTAAATCACTAAAACCCTAGACCGAAGTTCTAGGAGTGCATGACAAGAAACGAACCTATTTATACTCATCTTATGATCACAGAAAAGAGGGACCGAAACCCTACTTCATACTTTGCCACTTATCAACAGATACGAAAGCTCCATCGCCATTGCCCATCAAGTTTAGCCTGCCTTTGTTCATATATCGATAGTTTTGCTAAAGATTGATTGTAACCTTACTATGTGTTTATTCTGAATAAAATAAGTTGAGTATTCGTTCTACCATTTGTTTGATTCCCTTTTTCTTACTACTATCATACACCATTCTTAGTAAATTTTTAGGAAGCCAAAGGTATCGAACTAACTGATACCTCACCGACGAAGATCTACCCCGATCCTGGTCCCCTTTGAATTGTTAATTGGAAATATCACCCCAGTGATAATTTTTGGTTAACACTTTTGGCGCCGTCTTTGGGAACAAACCCCCCACCCTTAATAAGCTACCAAGCTCTACCCATAAGAAGTTGAAAGATGAGGCTTCGATCCCCTCAGGGGCAGCCCGCCACCTCGGGGCCCTATTCCCTCGCTTCCACCCAAAGAAATCAAGGGAAGAGAAAGGGAGCAAGAAGACAGATCCCAGCACCGGTTCCACCACCTAATACCGTGTCAACGCCACAGGACCCCATGGTCCAAGAGGTAAATCGGGATGCCATGGAACAACATGCAGTCGCTTATGTAGAGAGCGTCCACCTATGGATGATTGCCCAAGGAATACCCTTTGAAGCACCCAGATTTATGGAAGGGGCTGGACCAAGTACCCGGGTATCGGTCTTCAACATACTCGGACTGCCTCTACCTGTGCCGAATCATCCTATAAATCTTAGACCTTGACAAGTGAAGTCACCTTTCGACATCCCGCTTAGAAGGATCTATCCAACAACTAGGCCGGCAGCAGAAAGGAAGGATCATCAGCCCGATGCAGGTGGTAGTACCGGGCCTAGGAGAAACCAACAGAGTACCCGGCCTTAGAAGGAGGAGCGTAATGAACCAACGGTGGAGTCAGAAACTTCAGACAACGATGGTTCAATAGCCCAATCCAGGCACGACGGATCCAAACGCCTTGAGGATCAGATGGCCAAGATGGCAAAGGAACTCGAGGAGTTGAAGAAGGGGAAACATCGAGGCACCCGGAAGAACCCCTTGGGAGAAATGAATACACCTTTCTCTAGAGGGATTAGAGAGGTAGAGTTACCCCCCAAATTCAAGATGCTCACCTAGAAGTATTCCGGATCAGAGGATCCCATGAGCCACATGGAGAGCTTTGTCCACCAGATGGAAATCCAAAATGCCACTCGGTCAGCTATGTGCAGAATGTTCCCATCCACTCTGACCAACTGCGCAAAGACTTGGTTCAGAAAATTACCTTCGGGTAGTGTGGTCTCGTTTACAAAACTTACTACAGATTTTTGTGCTCAGTTTAAGGGGATCAAGCCTCACCCCAAGGACCTTGTCCTACTGCAATATGTAATCCAGGAGCGAGGTGAAACTTTGAGATCCTATGTAGAGAAGTTCCACAAGGAAGTGATCTAGATGTGAGTGTTTATTGAGAAGGAGACCCTGGCCAATTTCAGAAGGAACTTGTGGGTTGGCAGATTGTTCCGATCATTTGCCAAGCATCCACCTGAGACCTACCAGGAAGCTTATGATAGGGCGTTGGAGCAGGTGGACATAGACGAGTAGCTCCGAGTCAAGGTTGAACATGATGAAGCCCGAACAACTAAACGGCCTAAGAAGGAATCTCCAAAATCAGCACCTGCAAAGAAGTTCCAGAACAATCCTCCAAACCGATAAACTTATAGGCCGCCTCCTCTCCAACACCGGGAAAGATACCCGGCTAGGAGAACTCCTCCCCGAGCATCACCTCCTCTAAGAGAAGTAGCCCGGGTATCAAGTGAAGAAGACTGGTACAATCACTACACTCCTCTCAATGCCTCCCGAGAGACCATATATCTGGCTATTCACGATAAGGGCTTGCTCAGGAAACCTGGTCCAATAAAGATCCCAGCTGATCAAAGAAATCGTTACAAATACTGTGATTTCCACAAGGACGTCGGACACAACACATCCGAGTGCTAAAGCCTCCAAAACCAGATGGAATGATTGGTGAGCGGAGGACTCTTAGTTGAATTTTTGCAGCAAGTATAGGATAGCATCAAGGCAAGGAAAGAGGTTTAAGGGGAAATGCGAGATGCAGAAGAAAGGAGGAATGACGAAGGAAAGGATTGGATGCAGCAAATTCAGGTCATTCACACCATCAGTGGAGGCCCAACACTAGTAGAGACTTCCAACAATTCAAGGAAGAACCATGCTAGGAAGATCCCAAGGCTCACCACTTGTCAGGATGTATTCCGGGTATCCAAAGGATCACGAGATTATCTTCCCTCTACTCAGATCATTTTCACTGAGGATGATGCCTACAACACAGGACAGCCTCATAATGATCCAATGGTGATCATGGTACAGATTGCCAATTGCTGGGTTCACCGCATCCTGATAGATACCGAAAGTAGTGTCGATATTTTGTTCAAAGGGGCGTTAGAAAAGCTCAACCTAAAAAACCCTTGCTACAACAGCTGCACCACACCATTGTACGGTTTTACAGGGGACCCCGTGATGCCAGTGGGAACCCACATTTTACCGGTAATAATTGGAGAAGCCCCCCTTCAGTAGAATATCATGACGGAGTTCATAGTGGTTGATACCCCGTCATCCTACAATGCAATCCTAGGAAGACCTTTCCTATCGGGGAATAAGGGAAGTCCTATCCATTTATCACAACGTTCTAAAGTTCTCGGTTGGAACCAAGGTAGGGGAAGTCAAGGGAGATCAGCAAGCAGCCCGCACCTATTATGCAGTATCTACCAACCCTACCGCATTAACCAAGCAGTACACTCGTGTTACCTGTGAACCGGGCCACATGATTTCATTGCCGGATCATTCCATCTCAGAGGAAGGAGATGTGCCAAGTATGATTGTGGAAGAAGCAGAATAGGAAGAGCAGGGATAGATTGGTAGGTACCCCGCGGAGCAATTGGAGACATGGATGTCTACCCGGTAGATCACACTTGGAATGATGATCATCATAAAAGGCTTTAACCTTAGAGTTTGAAGAGGAATGTTACATCGGTTGGTATACTTCTGATATATACATCTCGATTTTTTTGCTTTGTATTTGCTTTTGAAAAATTCAATAAAGTTAGCTTTTATCCTCCTACGTGATTCTTCTAAAGTTCGCCTAGCAAGTTTTCGCCATTTTTTTGCCTCAAGACCAGGAAAGGCCACATAGCAATCCTACTGCCTTGGTCGGGGTATACCCTCCTTCAAGAAAGATCTGGTGCTTAACGCATAAGTGGCGTAGTCGCCTGCCAGACTCTGCCCTATCAAGACCAGGAGGACCTATATGGACCTCCTGAAGCCTCGGACGGGGAATCCCCCTCTCCAAGAAAAACCTGGTACTCAAGTGGCCTTAGTTGCCTACCAGGACATACCGCCAAAGAATCAAGACATCTTATAAGGATACTTGGTACTTACTGTGTTATATCGCCATATCCCCACATGAAAAACCTGGTGCTAAAGTGGCCTTAGTTGCCTACCAGGGCAGATCACTAAAGAATCAAGATATTTGATCGGGATACTGATACTTCACTTCTCTATATCACATATAAAATCCTGGTATTAAAAGTCCTTAATAGCCTACCAGGGCAAAGCATCAAGGAATTAGATTACCATCTCAAGATACCAGACACTTCATCCCGATAGGCAATCATGATAAATCCATCATCGGGATCCCCAATGAAAAATTCATCAAGTTTCCACACTTAAACGGATAATGGTCAAATCAAGGTATCTAGGCGACCTTGGCTTCATACCCGGGTCGAGCTTTTTGGTCAAGATAGTTCCATACTTAGACAAGTTTACTTAGCTAAAAACGCTGCCAGATTACGCTAGAGGGACTATCATCCAGGAATTGTTTCTAGAAGACAGGACAAGTGTGGGTTCCTCTGCTGCTAGCCAAGCAAGATTGAAGCCCAGAGTTATAACAGTCCGGGTAAGCCTTACTTGGATCACACTTAAGCATACAAGTACTATCCTTTACCGGGATATGAGCTCTACAAGCAAGCATATGATAAAAAGACACAGAGTAAATTGCAAAAAGAGGAGAATTTCATTCAAGTCAATCAGGGTGCCCAATCCCCTTTTCCAAGCTACAAAAAGCAAAACAAAAGAAAAGAATATCATAAGTAAATCAGGCATCCCTCTGTTTCTCCCCACTGTCTCTTCTTGCCTGGATATGTCCACTTCCTCAGCTACCTTATCTCCTGCCGCATCATGATCTTCCCCAACTCCTGTCGTAACCACTTCAATAGGAGGGTACACTACCTCAGTAGGGCACCCAGAGTCCCACCCTAAATTGTCTTGAGTAGCATGGGGACTCTGGGATTCTTTCTCAACATTTTTAGGGATAATGGCAGCTTGAGAAGGACCTCCCTGATCTTGATCTTCAAATTGGGCAGCCCTAGCCATAATCTAATCGCGATCCCAATTGAGAGTGGTCTTCAAGTCAAAGGGAGGAGGAAACACCCTGGCAACTTCATATGAGGCAGTAAAGTATCCATCCTCAAAGGAAGAATCCACTCTAGATTCCAGAATGCTCATGGAACCTCGTAGAGACCTGTTTCCGTCCAGAAGGATAGCCATCTCCGCCTTGACAGTCTCCTGCTCAGCCCGGCGACGAGTTGATTTGATAGTTTCCATGTCATAGGCATGTGTCATCCGCTTCAGCTCCTTCAAGGCAGCTCTCCTACCGGACTCAGACTCGGAAGCAGCTTGAACCTGGGAAGTAGCATTCTCCTCAACTTGGGCTAGATCGCTCATGGTCTCCTCCAAGTTAGCCTGAAGTGCCAGGTTGGCCTTCTTCAAGGCAACAACCTGCTGCCTCATTACTAAAGCAAATTTGAAACCCTATAAAACAAAGAAAGATAGTAAGTATCTCAAAAAGAAAAACTTAAACTCAACAAGCTAAAGGGTTAAAATTCATACCTCAGTAAGCAAAGAAGCCCCCTTCGTCGTCAAGATGTCAGCAGGCAGGAAAGACATTGACTGCAGACCCCCACCAGGGCAAGCAGAGATGAACTTGAAGATAATCTCCTCTTGGCTATAATCTTGAGACCCCAATCTAGAGGGAAGATCGGTAGGGCGGAGTAGCCTTAGCGACAGCAACCTTCTTCTTTTCCTCCCTAGTTGGAAGCTTGACTGGAACAGTGAAGGGGGAAAGGGAGGAAGGATTCCCGTTGTTTTTAATTGGCTTATTTCGTGATCAAACCATATGTGGGGATTCTTTGTAAGGGTAGTTTAGATGTTGTTGTTATTGCTTAGGCCCTTTGAAGACCTCATTATTGACAAGCACCAAAGGTAATACTCTAAGTGCTTACTTGTCTTGAAGAGATAGTTGCACACACTCACAACTCATGCATATGTTTAATCTTTGTATGTTGTGTTTCTTTTTGTTGTGCATCAATGCCTATTTACATCTCTTCTTGCTTGTTATTATGATTGCATCTTATGTTTATAACATCATTGCATTTAGGCTTTTAGGATGCATCTTAGTTTACCTTTGTTCCCCTTACATGATTGCTTGTGGAGTTCAAAGTTGTGGGCTGTGCGCTGGTTCACCTGCGCCTGTCGTCCAGCGCCGCTCACCGGCGTAAAACGCCCAGTGGCGTGCCACTGGTCGTGCGCTGGTCCACACCAGCGCAGTCCACCAGCGTAGATCGTCAAGTTCTCTGTCGCCGGTCGTGCGCTGGTCTACACCAGCGCAAGGTCACCAGGGCTGATCGCCCAATGTGGCTTCGCTGTTTTGGCGCTTGTGTGAGCGCATGTCGTCCAGCGCCAAAGCAAAAATGTGCATGTGCACTGGTCCTGCGCCTGTCGTCCAGCGCAAGGCCACCAGCGCACAGAGCAATTTTTGGTGCATTTTTCAAAACGACCACACTTCACTTATGGCCCCTATATATATAACACTTTGACTTTAGGTCAGCAACAAGAGTTCTTATTCATGCTTCGTACTTAGGATATTTTTCAAGAGAAGAAAAATACACAAAGAACTCATTTTTAACCACTCAAATCAAATCCCTTGTGCATCAATTTTCATATTGCATCTTCTATGTCTAGATAGAAAGCATCAATGATTGGGTTTGCATCATCACAACTTGCTTGGTAAGATTTTGATTAAGTTCATCTTATTTGAGTATTTTTATTATCAAGCAATTCTCTTTAATTTACTTGTATGTTTTGATCATATGATAAATACAAGATTAGAGAATTAATTGTGATGAATTGATTGAGTGTTGTATTGTGATGGCTAATTAGGTTTTTGCTTAATCTTGATTAGCTAAGCTATTTGACATGTCATTTAGCAATTGATATCTAGGGTTGATTAAATTGATTATTTCATCATCCTAGATAAGCATCTAAGGTTACCTAGCCTTGTTTGTTATTTGAATATTCATACATATTCACATAGGTTGCATAATCTCTTCTTAGAGAATCAAGTCTTGAGGCTAAGGTTTCTTAGGCCTCAAGCAATTGGACTAGAGCCACTTTTAAAGGCCCGAGTGGTAGAAGTGGGGGGTTATTGACCGGAGTGTTAGACGAGGTCTACATAGGTTGTAAACTCCATTTCGATTAGTGGATTTCGAGGTCCGAGTGTGGCGCACTAAACAGCCCGTGGTTTTTCCCAGTGGTTGGGTTTCCACGTATACATCTAGTGTTATTTAAATTCCGCACTATATTACACTTGTATGTATTTTTGACTAGTAGGGGCATTTTCGTAAAATTGACTTGCATGCGAAAATTGGGTAATAATAGTTAAATTCTATTCACCCCCCGTCTAGCTTTATATAGAACACGCCTCTAATTTGTTTCAAAAATGATTAAAGGTGACAAGATGGTTTTCCTCATTCTTTATGTTGATGATATACTACTCATCGGAAACGATGTAGGTGTATTGACATCAGTAAAAGAATGGTTAGCAAAACAATTGATATGAAGGACTTAGGAGAAGCAAGTTATATTCTTGGTATCCAAGTAATAAGGGATAGAAAGAATAAAACGATTGCACTATCCCAAGCTTCATACATAGATAAAATCTTGTCTAGGTTTTCCATGCAAGATTCCAAGAAAGATATGTTACCTTTCAGACATGGAATCAAATTTTCTAAGGAACAAGTTCCTTAGAATGAGCATGAAGAGCAATTCATGAGTAGGATTCCATATGCCTCGGCAGTTGGAAGTCTCATGTATGCAATGCTCTGCACTAGTCTAGATATTTGTTTTGCTGTTGGCATAGTTAGCAGGTTTCAATCGAAACCTGGTCCTGATCGCTGGATGGCAGTCAAGCATATTTTCAAGTATCTCAAGAGAACAAGAGACAATATGCTTGTATACTCTAGAGGGGATTTGATTCCCATTCGGTATACAGATTCTGATTTCCAATCGGATTCTGACTCTAGAAAATCCAAATCAGGATCTGTGTTTACTCTTAGAGGAGGAGCAGTCATATGGAGGAGTATCAAGCTGAAACAAATATAGCACGGTGTGTATAAAACTATCTAAAGGGGGGTGAATAGATTTTAAACGTATTACCCAATTTTTCGTGTGAAGTCAATATTACGAATTTACCCCTAACTAGATAAAACAATAAATCAAGTATAAAATGCGGAAATTAAATAACACTTGATTTTTTAAGTGGAAACCCTCACGGGAAAAATCACGGGCTAATAAGTGAGCCACACCCGAACCTCGAATCCACTAAGTGATAAAAATTACAACCTAATCCCAGAAGTAATCACACACCTACCTAATCCTGGTATGAGTGAACCTAGTTCGAATGCTTGTGATCTAAGCAACCTAATCCCGGATGCTACACACAAGACTTATGTTCTCAAAGAAAAGATTACACCCTAAGTGAATATATGAATATCCAAATGTAACATAGAGCAAGGGAAACCCTATAAGCTTATCTAAGATGATGAATTTGCAATTAGAACAAACCTAGGTATTAGAAGCTAAATGACATGTCAAATAGCTTATCTAATCAAGATTAAGCAAAAACCTAATTAGCTATCACAATACAACTTCTCAAACATTCAATACACTAATCTCCATCTTGTATCCAAAAAATATATAAATAACATACAAGTAATAAATTGAGATTGCTTGTTAAGAAAAACACAAAATATGTAAGATATTAGGGAAAAGCTTACCAAGCAAAGTGTGATGAAGAATCCATGCAAAAAGACATCTAGATGATCAAAGATGATGCTAGATGATGATTGATGATCATGAAATGGTGTTTGAGTAATCAAAAATGAGTTCTTGGAATTTTTCTTGTTTTTGAAAAATATCCTAAGTATGAAATCTGAATATGAACTCTCTTTTTTGACCTAAAGTCAAAGTGGCATATATATAGGGGGCCAAATTGAAGTGTGGTCGTTTTGAAAAGTTGACACAAAAAATGCCTTGACTGCTGTTCACCTGCTATATGTAGGGCGGGTGTACAGCGGTTCACCTGGGATTGTGAAGAACATGTTCTTCGTGACCGCCCTACGTTGGACGGATTCCAGGCCACCTAAGGGCGGTTGCTCTTGGGTCTGGGGAGCCGCCTTTGACCCGCTGTTCGTAGAGCGGTTTTTGGGCGAACCATCAGGTGTGAAAAACATCACCAGTGGCACCGCTGTTCACCTGCTCTACGTAGAGCGGGTGTACAGTGGCTAAGAGCAAATTTGCTCAAAGCCCCATATGGGCGCTGTTCGTAGGGCACCTGTAAGGCGGGTGAACTGCGCCCATACTTTTACACAATGCAACCTAGTTCTAATCATGTCATAGCATTTGAATTCCTAGATGTAATCAATAACAAATGCAAGAAGAGATATTATATAATCATGAAAGCACACATAAAAAGACACACAAAGTATGGAAATGCATGGAATGTGTGTGTGTGTGCAACTAACTCTTCAAGACAAGTAAGCACTTAGAATATTACCTTTGGTGCTTATCAAGATGAGGTCTTCAGAGGGCTTTGTACAATAACACCAACACCTAAGCTACCCTTACAAAGAACCCCAACATGTGGTTTGTCCACGAAATGAGCCAATCAACAAATGAGAACCTTACACAAGCAATCCTGTATTGCTGATAATAAGGTCATTTTGGTCCTCAACGAAATACAATGTTGATGTTCTTTTGAAAACCTTAGTTTAACCACTTAAAAATCCTTAAAGATAATATTTCTTAGCCAGTGGTAAGCAAAGTTCGTTCCACAGGGAGATAGAGGATGTATTGGATCAATTGACTAATCTAAAGCAATAAAATAAATCATTGAAAATGGATAGTTGTTTGGGTTTTACAACCCATGAAAATGCAATTAAAATAAACATACAAAATTGATATGAAAAATAGAAGACTCAACAATCTTGATAAGAGAGATGATAAAATCAATTAATGGAAGTTAGGGAATAGATTGAGTTACTCATGAATCTAGGTAATGCTTTAAAAACTCAATAATGACCAATCTCATAAATGCTAGCCATTTTTTTTCTAAAGTGTGTTGAGGTCATTACTATAAACACTCAACATCTTCTCACCTCAATGCCTAAGCGATTAAGGAAAGGGTGTCAAGGTGAGATTATTTAGGTACAAATCAAGGTTTGGATTAATGGGGTTGATATACCCACCATTAATCCATCCTAATCACTGAGTTCTTCAACCAATCAAGGGCGTCAATCCAAGATTGGTTTCACAACAAATTATCCCACACAATATTATGATCTACTAGTGATATACAATGCAAATCACAATAAGCATAGAATCTAAATATAAAGTGAAAAGGAAACAAATAGAGATTCAATTACAAATAGTTTAGCAAATACCCATATCCACAAATTACTCAAATCTATCCCCTAAATTAGGGGTTTAGCTACACATAGTTACAATCAAAAGAATATGAAGCAATAGTTAAGGAAATCACCATTAGGCCTCCTTCTTTAGAGCTTGCTCCTTCCTTTCCCTTGATGCTCCTAATGTAAAGAGTGGTAGAAGATGAAGTGTCTAGATAGGTGGGTGTCTAATGGTAAGGGACAAAGGTATGGAAATGGATAGAATGGAAAGAGAGGAATGATTTGGGTGGAGGAATCAAGACATTGTGTTGAGGTTTTGGATGGTAGAGATAGTTCAAGATTAGAGGATGGAGGAGGTTGAAAGGTGAGTAATGGAAGAAAAATTAGGGTTAGATTTAGTAGAAATTTTGTACTCTCTAAGTATGGTGTGTGTCTCAAGTTTGGAAGAAGAAGAATATATATAGTGGCCATGGACATGTACTGATAACCACTAAAAAATCTGATATGGCAAGGTGTCGCTACTTCATTATCGCCACTTGTCATGGCGACAGACGGTTATGCTTTTTGAGATTCATATGTCGCCACTTTCTTCATCTTTTTCGCCACATTGAAAGTGGCGACAACTCTGATGCTTTGAAAAATCCTTCTGTCGCCATGGCGACATTCCTGTGTCGCCACTTCCTAAGTGGCGACGCTTGCTTCTCTTCTGTGTGGCCATATGTAAAGTGGCGACATCAAAGTGGTGACGACACCTGATTGATTTTGCCTTTGAATAAGACTCCCTGTCGCCATGGCGACACTTGTGGCGACAATGCCTGTTTTTTCAACTTATGCACCTTTTGAATCCAAACTTCACCTTTTCTTCACAAAAGCCCTTGATACCTAAATAAACCTGAAATGCTCAATTTAACACTATTTAATACAGGGACACGCCCGAGAATCAAGCATAAAGAGATGGGAATGAGGTACAAAATCATACCAAATTTGGCTTAATCAAATACCTCCAAACCTATCTTTTGCCAGTCCTCGAGCAAAATAATCAACATCAACCCCTAAAGACAAACATCAAGACATTTCAAAGGTTTTCAATAAAGCTCTAACCCATCCTAGCAAGGGTCTACTATCCAATGATTAACATGCGAAACCAAAATGAAGAGATTAACATAATGATGCACAAGTGAGGACTTATACATGTAAGAAAATGTTAAGTAAAGATTAAGAGTATGCCACTGTAGATATGATTGTACGCAATGCGACCTTACATTCAAAATGCCAAAGCTTCAAAGCAAAGGTACTATTTGGTTTAGAATGTAATTCGCTTTGATATCTAATCCTCACCGAAATCTCTCTTTTCTTCTCATTGATTCCTAGGTTTCGCTCAAAATACATATGCAATATGAATTCATGTCATGGATATCTAATTGATTGCATATGATAACATTGAAAACGCAATTTCTGAAAAGTGAGTCTCATGAATGGAATTGCAAGCCATGAATTAGAAGAACATGCATCAACCAAATTTTACAAAGTGGACACTCCTAAAGATCATGAAGGTCTTTCTTTTGGTTGTAATGGGGCCTTAGGTGATGGTGAAACAAAGAATGGGGCAATGGATAACAAAGAACCCAATAATACACTAAGGCATACATTCTAATTGTGAGTTCCGATGCTTCACACACTAGGCGTCCAGGCTTGTAATTTCAATTTATATGTGCATTCTACTCTAATTTTTCATTTGAGTAGCTCATTTCACTTTCATTTTCACTCAAGGCCAATTATGCCCATATATTGGTTCTCTTTTCTTTACTTTGCCACATTTTTTTCTTTTCAAGCTTCTTTTCTCTTTGCTTCTCTTTTCTTTTCAAATTTCTTTGCTTTTCTTTTTCTTTCAAGTTTCTTTACTTTTCTTTTTCTTTCAAGTTTTCTTGCCTTGGTACACGCCTCTACATTTTCAAGTAAAAGATCTTACATTAATTTCCTAAGCCTTAGTAAATCATTTGGTTAAGGTAAGTCAATCATGTAGGCTATAAGGTTAATGTAGACGTGGTTCATGAATGAAAGGCTTAAAACGTGTTTGGCTTCAAAGGGGCTTAGGAGCACACACATTAGAGGGTTGGAAGTATTTAGGCCAATTAGTGGTTCACACATGCATTGCCTAAAATCCTTTCTAAAGGTTTGTCCACAAAGCAAAATAAAGTATCCACAAGCAGACTATAATATTCTATGGCAAGCAATATTTATGTGCAAATGAGACCTATACATGCTTGATTGAGTGTTTGATAGTGAGTGTTTGATAAGCAAAGTATGCTTAAACATGGTATTATCGCAAAAAATTTGAAAAATTCAGCTATAATTTTAAAACCAAGCAAAATGGTGTTACGCATATGTACCCCCAAACCTAAATTGGACATTGTTCTCAATGTTCATATGAGGTAAACATTATACAAAGGCGCAATTAACAAAGAAATCACATAGGATCAAAAATGTTCAATGTTTTCAAAAAATTTTGCAATTTGTCATCTTATCTTATCATGCACAACTCATCCACAATAAAGTAATCAATCATGACAAGTATATCCTCAATCTTCCATTTAATCAAAGATCATCAAATAAGCACATTCATCCTAAATCCATTACCAAAATCAATCTCACACCCTTATTCTAAACAAAAACGAAACAAAAGCGAAAAATAAGGAAATTGAAATTAAAGAAATTGAAATGAATGTAAAACCAATGTAATCAAGAAATAACAATACCAATAAAGCAATTAAAACTAAAATGCTCAAAATATCCAAATCTAAATATGATGCATATGTGATAGTCCAAATGATATCTAAATAATGGTGGTAACTACTCCGACTCCTCCTCGGAATGCTCTAACTCTGCTGTACTCTTCCCTCTCGGGTCCCTTTGCTTTGCCTCTCTAGTTGCAGCCTCTCTCCGGCCTGCAACTCTGATAATTTCCTACGGGCAGCTGCCTCATTCACTCGGGGTCCTCCTTTGGTACGAACGCCCTAATCTGTGAGAGAACGGGCTAAGGCTAGCTCATACTACTCTGCCTCCTCAATGGCAGACCGTGCGGTATATAGGATTGGGTCTACTGTAATCACTGGTGCAACTGAGGAACTAGGCCCTGCTACTGTGGTTGGGTTAGGTGGAGTCTCTATGGCGGCAGTGGTACTAGAGAAGGGTGCTGGTCCAGTAGTCCTCTTCAGTCACCTCACGTATGGAGTGAGTCTCAACTCCTTACAGAGGTCTGTGAAATCTGTAATCATGGACTCTGACCTCTCTGTAAGGATTCTCATTTATTGATTGGCTTGTTTTGTGGACAAACCACATGTGGGGTTCATTGTAAGGGTAGCTTAGGTATTGGTATTCAAGCTCAAGGCCCTTTCAAGACCTCATCTTGATAAGCACCAAAGGTAAATTTCTAGTGCTTACGTGCTTTGAAGAGATCTAGTTGCACAAACACACAACTCATGCATAAATGTTATTCTTATATGTTGTGTGTTTTCATATGTGTGCATTCATAATTGTTGAATATCTCTTCATGCATGTTTATTTAATTGCATCTAGTTTATTGAAATGTCATGACATGTTTAGGTATTAGGATGCAAAGTTATGAATTTTATTCATGCATGTTTGAATTGAGTGCATCTTGTTCAATGATAATGCCATGACATGTTAGGCATTAGGATGCATTCAATACCCACACTTGCACTTCATGATTAGTCTTAAGTGTGGTGTAATTTGTTTCCGTTTGTGTGATCGGAAACGTCCACGCTTGCATGATAGTGTGCATGTCTTAGCACGATGGTTGACCACTTGAGAAGGTCTCATTCTTCTCTTGGATAAGTGGTAGTTTTGGTTTGGTTGTTTGGAGTAAAGTGTCTAGTTTCAAAAGATTGGATTTCAATGTTTTAAATGTTTTTCAAAACTGACATTTGTATGGTCCTGTGACCATAACCTTTTATAAAAAGATTGAAATTGAGTTTTGTAAAATTCTAAACAAACTAGACACACATACCTTTCCAACGGTATATTATTCGTAATATTTTATGACCGTTTGGATTGGTTTTGAAATCTCCAAACTGACTACCAAAACAGCACAACTATGTTGTTGTCCGTTTCTGACCATTGGTCACTCTATTGACCATAACTCTTTCTACAGAAATCGAAATGTCATTCCATAAATTGGAGTAGAATTTAGACTTCCATACCTTTCCAACGGTATGTTATACGAAAGGTTTATATGTCATTTGGTCATGTTTCGGTGTGCTCGAATTTGCGGCTGAAGTGCTGTCGCATGATTCAGCGGCCTGGCCGCCGATTTGGCCGCAGAATGCCCAGTGACCTCTTTTTTGTAGGGAAAAATACCGTAGTACACGCAGCGGAAGCGAGACTAAAAATAGATTTAGTATGTTTTAAAATTTTTCCTTTTTATGAACCTTAACCCTTTAAATTAATTAACCATATATAAAGTAACAAAAGTTGAATACCTTTTGTCGCGTGATCCGATTGACTTACGTCGATGGTAATCCGCAAGATCTTCAATCGTAGCACGAACGTGAATCACCTAGGAGCGTGGTCTCCCTTTTCTTTGAATTGCAAACCTGAGAATGGACAAACAAACTTTTCTTTTTCTTTTGTTAGTCACAAAACAATCAAAAGAATACAAAGATTATTCTGGTCACTTTTGAGTTCTCAATCTAACGATTGAAACTCGTGTGAACCTAATTCGATGTTGTACACACAAGCTTATTGATGAACAAGAAATTAGTGTACCATTAAAAGAATAATCTTTTTCTTTTCTTTTATGTTTTAGTAGAATAAAATCTAATACTTTTCTATGAGTTTAGAAGAAGAAGAAAATTGAATCAATCAACAAGTAGGGTGGCCGAATTCTATAACAAGTGTTATATAGGGTGGCCGAAATTTTTCTCCTCTTCCTTTTAGGGTTGGCTGAAATCTCCATGTGGTCCAATTAGGGTTGCCAAATTTCCTCTACAAAAAAGGATTTGTGTTGTACCCTAATTCACATGTTAATTAGACTCCTAACCCTAATTCAACTCATAAGTATTTTTATTCTTTTATTGACTTAATAAAAGACTTTCCTATTTGATTAAATAAATAAAACTTATTATTTATTTTCTTACCAAATAAGTCTTTTACTTTTAATATACTACTACCAATAGTATATCTCTAGGAAATATATTTCCTGATAAGAAAAAGATTTGTTTCTTAATTAAACAATTAATTAATTAATTAATTAATTCTTATTTAATTAAACAATGAAATAAAATAATATATTAGGCTAATCTATTAACCTTGCCACCCCACATGTATAAAATTGGGCCATATATTATTTTCTTATTTCATTTAATCCATTGGACTTTTAAATAAAAGGCCCACATGTGAACCAAACACATTCTTACTAAAAGAAACAAGCCCACATGCCATTCATTAATATATAAATATAATTGAGCAGCACATTAAATAATTAATGTGCAAATTATATTCTTAATATATTAAATGCAATTCTAGTTGGACCCTTAAATTGGTCCGGTAGAATATATCAAGTGATCCATGCAAGTCCGTGTGGATTGAGGATCTTGGCGGGCTATCTAAATTTAAGCTTCAATAGACACAACCTAATCACAATCAACAAATGATTCACTTAGGTCCGATCCATTAATTTTAACTCATTCCACTAAAGAGCTAAAATTGAACTCTTAAATAAAGATAAAAAAGGAAGATGTTCCTCTTTCATAACCCTAGACAATCATATTTGAGATAGTGTATCCTCGTGATTAATATCAGTAATCGCCAAGAGTTCATAGACCGCCTATAACTCTCCAAGTTACCATATTTACTCATATGACCACGTTTTGAACTTGGATATTTTGACTTGTCCAGAAGCCATGTTTTTAATAGTCACTATCGAAAACTCAACATTGAGATTTAATATCCAATTACCTCAAAATATCCATATGATGATATTATACTCTCATTTAATAAATGGAGCCACGATGTCCATATCTATAAATGAAGTCCTCTATCGATTAACAAATGAATATCACCAAACTATCGAGGATAGACTATGCTATATAATCGTACTCATTGATAACTCAAATGATATCACTTGCAACCATAAGTCCATCATTTATCTCAGGATTAAGATAGACTATCCGATTGTCCTGATAATGAAAAGACTATCATCTATTGACGGTTCTAGATAAAGTTTTTCATTGTGATCCAGTTCAATGCACCCATTGCACTAGATTCTTTTGCTCGAAGACACTCCGATGATTTTAGACTCATCATATCTCATTTGATCCCACTCAAATGCTAGCAAAAGAATTCTACAACTTTAACAAGGTAAAGGTGCACAACATTTAACTTAAGTTGTGAACAATATTCAAGAATAACTAAAGAATTGTGTCTACCACATACATATCCAAATGTACGAACAATTCTTCTTTTCTCATAGTCTTTAGACCTTATGATTATTTAATTTGACAATTATAATATTAAACTATAAATGCTATAAGATTTGTTAAACCAGAAATCACTTTATTAATATGAAAAAGATTGTTAATTACAATATTACACTCTTGCTATTGAGCATAATCCTAACATTTTTAACATTCTCAAAACGTCATAGCTTCATTTGGTACCTATAAATACCCTCTTATCTCTCCTTCTTCATCATAACTCTCCCAACTGAAACCCTAGAGAGAGAATTCACTTTCTAGAAAGAGAAAGAGATATTCTTGAGAGAGAAAGAGAGACTTGAGAGAAAAATCTTAAAGATTACATCTTTATCTCTCTAAACCCATTCCCACATGCACAAATCATCATCTAGGCATCATCTAGGTTCATCTAGTATGTGCTAATGCATGGGTCTTCTTCAACACACATGGTATGATTTGTTAAACACTAATTTCATCTAATCTTAGTGTTTTTACTTATCAATTTATCTCTTTTATCACTTGTATGTTCTTTGAGTAATTTCTACATACATGATTGAGATTATGTGTTGATTAGGTTATTTATGTTAGCTAGGTTTTCATGCCTATTTTATATCTAGCTAATTAATCTCATTATATGATTGAGATTATTTTTGATAGCTTAATTGATTAGGTCATTATTGCCTAAAAGCTATGCCATAAACATTCTTATGTGATTTATTGATAACTAGGTTGATAGACTATTTTTTAATCAACTAGTTAATCTTTTGAATGTTTATGGGTTATTTGTGATAGCTTTGTATCTAGGATTGGTTATCCTTTACTTAGCTAAAGTTATATGCCATGACATATAGCTATTTTCATATCTAGGATTGATTTTATTGTCATTATATAATCCTAGGTAAACATCTAGAGTACCCTAGCTATATATTGCATATTTGGATATCATTGCATATTCACTTAGGGTGTTTGATCTCTTCGGAGAAGTAAGTCTTGTGTGATAGGCCGAGATTAGGTTGGACACCGGGATTAGGTGGTCACATGAGCAAATTGGACTAGGTCCACTTTTACAGGCCTGCGGGTAGTGGTAGCGGGATATTGGCTGAGATTAGGCCGTCAAACCGGGATTAGGTTGTATACGTTATCACAATTAGTGGATTCGAGGTTCGAGTGTGGCACATTTACCAGCCCGTGGTTTTTCCCTTTTGAGGGTTTCCACGTAAAAATCAAGTGTCGTTTATATTTCCGCACCATATTACACTTGATTGTTATATTGTCTAGTTTAGGGCATTTTCATAAATTTGACTAAACGCGAAAATTGGGTAATAACGATTAAAATCTATTCACCCCCCCTCTAGATAATTAGAACACACCGTTAATTTGTTTCACTCTCCCTAATCAGATCCTTCAAAGACGACTGCATATTACTAATCTCTGCCTGTTTCTTCTCCAAAGCCGTCTGCCTATTCGCCAAAACCAACCCATCCGCGTGCAAAATATCAAAGTCAGCAGTCTGAGTGTTTATGATACACTCTATACCATCTAGAATCCAAAGACCTATAGGCTGACTGGGATCATTCATAACAGCTGGGGTCTCCACATCCTCATTATCATTATCACCAAAACGCTCCTCATCCGGAATCACTCTATCAAACTCTGCCTTGGCACTCATACCAGCCTCTGATCTGCGTGCTCTCTTTCGCCTACCAGTAGTCAGTCTCACCAGATCTCCAGGCAACCTAACTCCACACATGCTCAACAAACGATGCCATATAGACAAACCCATATCGGATGTAGGGGGTTTCAAAGTATCCCCAGATAAGTCCACACCTGCCAACCTACATATCTCTGTGATAGTGCATAGGAAAGGTAGAATGTCTGAATTTGACTCATTCCGACGTATCCTTTGAATCTCCATTTTACTATAACTCCTACATCAATGGGCTGCCCCTCTATAATACAATGCAATATCCGGGCAGCCTCAAATGGTACTGTGGACCTGTGGGAAACTGGTCTAAGTGAATATGCCATGAAAATGTTCCAAAATGTCGTTCAACCTTCAAGTTGGAATGCTTGAGAGGGTATCCTCTAGGAATCTAGTGCGTCAAAGGAATGATAGTCATGGTGTTGGCAAAGTCCACTGAACCTCTCTCATACAATGGGTTCGAGGTGATCCCCTCTATCACGTGCTCACGCAATTCCTCATACTCCAAAAGTGTGGTTCCAAAATAAATATTAATATCCACAGCATTCATGAACACAGGAACCCCTCTCACTAAAATTGGACCACCTCTCATGAACTCCCCAGGGTTCATTCTCGCATAGAATTCCCTCACCAGTGTCTCACTATACATGGGTGGTGTGGCCACTAATCCTCCCCATCCTCTATCTCTTACCGTTGCCACCACTGGGGTGTGCATCGACTCATCTAACCTAATCCCTCTTTTCAGCCAAATTTTCTTCTCCCCAAATATCTTCATTCGGTCATCAAAGTCTCTATTTAGGGTACATTCTGGCCCCTTTTTCTTCTGAGTTGTGGAGGCCTTACTACCCTTGCCTCCCTTATTTGGCAATTTCATCTTTGGTGCCATATCCCACACAAATTCGGATATCAAATTTTTAGACCAAAATCCGGCAGCACAACGACACTTCAATAGCAATAACCCACAAGAAAACACTTCTCTATCACCCACAATCACTTGTCACAGTTCCAACACTCCAATATACACAATATATCCACAAAATTCAATCCTAAGCACTATTCTTATTCAAATCAAACTCAAAACCACCCTTAGGATCTCTAGTTGCAATGTAAAGAGAAAGTGAATGGAAAAATCAAAGAACTAGAGTGTTTACTTACCAATTTCAACGGTTTCGTGTGTGCCATAGCTTGAGAAACTGAGAGAATTTGAGAGGAGGTGTTTCTTTGTGTTGTGCGGCTGCTGTGAGTTTGAACGAGACGTTTGTATTTTGTCCGCCCTAGGTCGCCACTTTCCGAGTGGGGACACAAGTGGCGATAGTTCAATTTTGCTGCAGTTTGTATGTTGTCGCCACTTCTCCTTTGGTGACAACGAGTGACATATGGCAATAATCATCTGGTGTTGGTGCCGTCACTTCTCTGTCGCTACTTCATATGGCGACATTTTAAAGTTTTAAGTGGATATCGCCACTTTGATGTCGCCATTTTGGCCGAGTGACCCAAGTGGTGACATTCACTTGCTTGGACAAGCTTGACCACTTTTCACTCGAATTTGGTCCTGCAAAAATCCACCATACACAACATAAGAATGAAATGCACTAGACTAAGACAATGGAACACTTATTAGGAAACTAAAAAAAACAAGAAAACACACAACACAAAAATTTAAAACAAAACACATTTTATTTAAAGCATAAAAAAACATAAAAGTGTAAATCCGCACTATCGCATCTCAACATACAAATTGGGACAATGATGCTCATCACAAGGGTCAACCAAACATTCATTCATGCTTTTCTTGACTACCCAAATTAGTCCCCTAGAATCAATCCGGACTTGGTCCACCAAATCCTTTCTAACCCAAACTTTCTTAACATGGTTAGATGACACCCTAGGTCTATTTTGCTCATGATTAACATGCTTCAAAAATTCAAAACACCTAGATTTAATATGACCCTTCCTGTAAGGTTCCCATTTGTTGATTGGCTCATTTCGTGGACAAACCACATGTTGGGGTTCTTTGTAAGGGTAGCCTAAGTATCGGTCTTATTGTTCGAAGCCCTTTGAAGACCTCGTGTTGATAAGCACCGAAGGTAAATTTCTATGTGCTTACTTTCCTTTGAAGAGATTAGTTGCACACACACACTTAACATTCATTGCATATGTGTGCATTCTCTTCACTTGTCACATTTCACACTTGCACTTCTTTATTATATTTTGTTGTGTGTAATTGTGTCTTGTTGTCGTGTAATTCATTTCCCGATAACTTTCGGAAACGTCCGCGCATGCACTAGAATGTGCTTGGTTTAGCGCGAGGACCGCCTATGGAGAATGCCCTTGGCTTCTCCTTGGTTTTCACATTTCTAGGTTGTAAGGATTCCCGTTGTTTTTAATTGGCTTATTTCGTGATCAAACCATATGTGGGGATTCTTTGTAAGGGTAGTTTAGATGTTGTTGTTATTGCTTAGGCCCTTTGAAGACCTCATAATTGACAAGCACCAAAGGTAATACTCTAAGTGCTTACTTGTCTTGAAGAGATAGTTGCACACACTCACAACTCATGCATTTGCTTAATCTTTGTATGTTGTGTTTCTTTTTGTTGTGCATCAATGCCTATTTACATCTCTTCTTGCTTGGTATAATGATTGCATCTTGTGTTTATAACATCATAGCATTTAGGCTTTTAGGATGCATCTTAGTTTACCTTTGTTCCCCTTGCATGATTGCTTGTGGGGTTCAAAGTTGTGGGCTGTGCGCTGGTCCACCTGCGCCTGACGTCCAGCGCCGCTCACCGGTGCAAAACGCCTAGTGGCGTGCCGCTGGTCGTGCGCTGGTCCACACCAGCGCAGATCGTCCAGTTCTCTGTCGCCGGTCGTGCGCTGGTCTACTCCAGCGCAAGGTCACCAGCGCTGATCGCCCAGTATGGCTCCGCTGGTATGGCGCCTGTGTGAGCGCATGTCGTCCAGCGCCAATGCAAAAATGTGCGTGTGCGCTGGTCTTGCGCCTGTCGTCCAGCGCAAGTCCACCAGCCCACAGAGCAATTTTTGGTGCGTTTTTCAAAACAACCACACTTCACTTATGGCCCCTATATATATAACACTTTGACTTTAGGTCAGCCAAGAGAGTTCATATTCATATTCTATACTTAGGATATTTTTCAAGAGAAGAAAAATACACAAAGAACTCATTTTTAATCTTTCAAACACTTTTTCATGATCATCAATCATCATCTAGCATCATCTTGGATCATCTAGATGTCATCTTGCATGGAATCTTCATCATACTTTGCTTGGTAAGTTTTTCACTAATATCTTACATGTTTTGTGTTTCTCTTATCTAGCAATCTCAATTAATTACTTGTTGATTATTTTGTATGCTTTGGATACAATATTGAGATGAGTATGATGTATGTTTGAGAAGTTGTATTGTGCTAGCATATTAGGTTTTGTGCTTAATATTGATTAGCTAAACTAATTGACATGTCATTTAGTTTTGATATCTAGGATTGTTCTTAATTGCATATTAATCATCTTAGATAAGCATATAGGGTTTCCCTTGCTCTATGTTGCATTTTGGATATTTACATATATTCACTTAGGGTTGTATTCTCTTCATAGAGAAAGTAAGTCTTGTGTGTAGCATCCGGGATTAGGTTGCTTAGAACGCAAGCAAATTGGACTAGGTTCACTCATACCGGGATTAGGTAGGTGTGTGATTACTTCCGGGATTAGGTTGTAATCGTTTGCACATTTAGTGGATTCGAGGTTCGAGTGTGGCTTACTTACATAGCCCGTGGTTTTTCCCGTGAGGGTTTCCACGTAAAAACCAAGTGTTGTTTTAATTTCCGCACCATATTACAATTGCTTGGTTATATTATCTTGAGGGCATTTTCATAATTTTGACTAACACGAAAAATTGGGTAAAAAGCGTAAAATCTATTCACCCCCCCTCTAGATAGCTTTATACACACCGTGCTATAATTTGTTTCAATTGGTATCAGAGCGGGTTCCTAGACATACATAGGTGATCCTTGCTTATTTTGGTGTGTTTTGCATTTTGTGTGATTTTTGATTATTCATACATTTGCATTCATTTCATTCATTCATAAACACTATGAGTGGAAACGGTGGAAATGGTGGTGGCCACGAAGGAGCTTTTAGCACAAGGCCTCCACTTCTTACCGGATTGAACTATTCCCAATGGAAAGGGAAGATGGAATCCTACATATGCCAAATTCATGACCGTGCTTGGATGGCGGTGGAAGACGGATATGATATCCCTATGATGACTCCCGAGGGTGGAGGACAAGATGTTTTGAAGCCTAAGGCGCAATGGAACGCGCAAGAGTTTGAGGCTTCTAAGTGGAATAGGAAGGCTATGCATGCCATTATGTGTGCTATGGATGAGAATCAGTACAAGCTTATTCAGAATACTCAGATTGCCAAAGTGGCATGGGACATCCTTCTAGTTGCACATGAGGGAACCGAGGTGGTGAAGGAGTCCAAGCTTCAAGTCCTCCAAACTCAGTTTGAGCTTCTAAGGATGGGAGAGGATGAATGCTTCAATGACTTCGAAATCAAATTGATGGACATTGTAAATCAAAGCCATCAACTCGGAGACCCGTATTCGGATAGGAGAGTCAAGCAAAAAATTATGAGATCTCTCCCCGATAGGTTTGAATCCAAGGTGACGGCCATAGAAGAAAATAGTGGGTACATGGATATGAAGCCAAGTGAGGTGATTGGGCGTCTCCTTGCATATGAGTCTAGGAAGGCTCCTAGCACCACTACTCCTCCTAAGAAGTCTAAAGGAATAGCTTTGAAAGCATCTAAGGATGCAAATGAGGCAAAGCATGAATCGGATGAAGACCTTGCCTTATTTGTGAAAAGGTTCAACAAGGTTATGGGGTTCAAGAAGAAGAAGGGATTTGGGTCAAGAGGACAAGATTTGAAGAAAAAGAGTTCCTTCAAGAAGTTTGAGCCTAGACAAGAGAGGACCGAAAGGAAAGGGGTCCGATGCTTTGAATGTGGTGGGATTGGTCACTTTGCCCCCGAATGTGCTAATCACAATGATAAGAAGAAGAGCAAAGTGATGGCCGCCACTTGGAGTGGGAGTAGTGATGACTCCAATGAGGAAGATGAGTCTTCAAGTGAAGAAGAGCTCATGGCTAACCTCCTAGCTTTTGCCTCCTCACATAAGAGCAAAAGTGGTAGTGAGAAAGAGGAAATGAGTCAAGAGGAAAATGACTCAAGTGAAATAGAAAGTGACTCCTCTTCTAGTTCCAAAAAGAAATTTGTGGAGCAAAAGGTGCTTGCTAAATACCATGCCGAGTTCAATGATTTAGCACTTAAAAGCACAAGAAAGATTGAGAGGTTGAGAGAAGAAAACCTTGAACTTTCGGCTCACAATGACCACTTAAGTGAACAAGTGGAAAGATTGAAGAGGAGAGAGGATAAGTTAATTGAGGAGTTAGACTTATCCAAGAGAAGTGAAGAAGGCTTGAAGAGGGAACTTGTAGAAGTTAAAGGGTCCTTGGCTAGGATAGATTCTAGCACCAAGAAGCTTGATCATTTACTTGGTGTTGGAAAGAGTCCAAGTGACAAGAGAGGTCTTGGGTATGATGATGGCAAGAAAATCTCAACCTCTAACAAGACCGTGTTTGTCAAGAGCTTGAAGAACGAAGAAACTTCATTTGTGCAACCTCCTAGGAAGAAGTTAGAAGTAGGACAATGTTCTAATGCTCAAGTGAAAATGGGACCAAGAAGGAAATCTCAAGCTCAACCCTCTAGGGTTCCTCAAGCCAACACTCCTCCAAAATTGGCTCACAAAGGAAAGAGACCAATCATGCAACCTCAAGCTTGGAAGCAACCTAGACCGGTTCAACAACGAAGATGGATTGAACCCACTTATCCACAAAGACATGGACAATCTCCCATACTTGCACAAAGGCAAGGTATGATTTCTTATTTCATCCCTATTTGTCACTTTTGTGGTTGTGATAGTCATATTAGACCAAATTGCTTTCAATATATTAAAATGTGTAGAAAACAAAGCATGATTGAGAAGAAAAAGAAAAGAGCCATGATGCATGTTCCTAGGAATGATAATACTATTATGCATGATCCTAGGACATCTAGAGCCCATATACCAAAAACCACTAAGAAAGCTAAGATTGTTTCTAGGTGGATTAGAAAGAATGACATTGTTTGCCATGTTGCTCAAATAGCCTTGAAGGCAAATTCTTCTAATTTTTGGTATCTAGATAGTGGGTGCTCTAGGCACATGACGGGAAACAAGAGTTTCTTCGAGACTCTTGTTATGGAGGAAGGTGGATATGTCACTTTTGGTGATGGATCCAAAAAGAAAGTTGTAGGGAAAGGAACCATTTCCGTTCCCGGATTACCCTCCTTATCCGATGCTTTATTTGTTGATGGCTTGAAAGCCAATTTAATAAGCATTTCACATCTAAGTGATGAAGGATATTCCGTCTTGTTTTGTAAAGATGATTGCTCGATCCTAAAGCCCGATGGACAAACCTTATTGAAAGGTATGAGATCTAGCGACAATTGCTATTGTCTTGAAGCTAGAATAGTCTCAAACAATGTGTCCATGGATGAGCAAATTGAGTTGTGGCATGAAAGACTTGGCCACATGAACTTTAGGGATCTACGGACCCTTGGAAAGTTCGAGTGTGTGCGTGGCCTCCCTAAGCTTGGGAAGAAAGCCAATGGTGTTTGTGGACCTTGCCAACAAGGAAAGCAAACTAAAAGCATGCACAAAAAGGGTAAGTATCTCACCACCAAGGAGCCTCTTGAGCTTCTCCACATGGACCTCATGGGTCCCATGCAAACCGAAAGTTTGGGTGGAAAGAGATACATTGTTGTATGTGTTGATGATTTCTCTAGATTTACATGGACATACTTTCTTAGAGAAAAATCCGAAACTTTTGATAAGTTTAAAATGCTTTGTACTAAATTACAAAATGAAATGAAATCTAACATTAGAAGCATTAAACGGATTAGAAGTGACCATGGGAGAGAGTTTGAGAATGCCTCTTTTGAAAGCTTTTGTGATAGCTTAGGCATCTCCCATGAGTTTTCGGCTCCTAGGACACCTCAACAAAATGGAGTTGTTGAGAGGAAAAATAGGGTTCTCCAAGAGATGGCCCGAGTGATGTTGCTTAGCAACAATGTCCCTAGGAACCTATGGGCCGAAGCCATCAATACGGCTTGCTATATAGGAAATCGTGTGTTCCTAAGGCCCGGTTCTAGAAACACCTCCTATGAGCTATGGAAGGGTAGGAAGCCAAATGTTAGCTACTTCCACACATTTGGAAGCAAATGCTATATTTTAAATGACCGTGATCAACTTGGCAAGTTTGATGCTAAGAGTGATGAGGGTATCTTTATTGGCTACGCCTTGAATAGTAAAGCCTATAGAGTTTTCAACTTGAAGACTCGAACCGTCATGGAATCATCAAATGTGGTCATTGATGATACTAGGCTCAAGTCTAATGACCATGAGGAGGAGGATGTTCTAGAGGATGACACTCCTTTGGAGAGGGTTGTGGTGACTCCCAATGTTGGGACATCTAATGAAGTCACACAACCCATTACTAGAGTTCCTAACTTGGACTCTAATGAACCCGCTCCATGGGTTAGAAGACTCCATAACAAAGAGGATGTTATTGGAGATGTTAATGAGGGTGTTAGGACTAGACGTCAACTTGCTAATCTTATTAGCTATACTTGCTACACCTCTCAAATTGAACCCAAAAAGGTTGAAGAAGCCTTACATGATGAATTTTGGGTTCTTGCCATGCAAGAAGAGCTAAACCAATTCGAAAGGAATGAGGTTTGGACTCTAGTTCCTAGGCCTAAGACCACTAATGTCATAGGCACTAAATGGATATTTAGGAACAAATCCGATGAGGATGGCAACATAGTGCGGAACAAGGCTAGACTTGTAGCACAAGGGTACTCTCAAATTGAGGGTATCGACTTTGAGGATACATTTGCTCCCGTTGCCCGCTTAGAGTCCATTAGGCTTCTCTTGTCCATCTCTTGTGTGCACAAGTTCAAATTGCACCAAATGGACGTCAAGAGTGCCTTCCTCAATGGCTTCTTGCAAGAGGAAGTGTTTGTTGAACAACCCAAGGGGTTTGTGGATGCACACCACCCCAACCATGTCTATCGCCTCAAGAAGGCACTATATGGGTTGAAACAAGCACCGAGGGCTTGGTATGAGCGCCTCACTCAATTTCTTGTTGACAATAACTACACAAGAGGTAGTGTTGACAAGACACTATTCATCAAGAGAGACAATGATGAGCTTTTCATAGCTCAAATATATGTCGATGACATAGTGTTTGGCTCCACCAACAACACCAAGGTCCAACAATTTGTTGATGTTATGTCTCATGAATTTGAGATGAGTCTTGTTGGTGAGCTTAATTACTTCCTAGGTTTGCAAATTAGGCAACTTGATAATGGGATCTTCATAACACAAGCCAAATATGCCAAAAACCTTGTGAAGAAGTTTGGTCTTGAAAAAGCCAAACATTGTGACACTCCTATGAGCACCACTTTGAAGCTAAGCAAGGATGCTAGCGGTAAAAGTGTGGACCAAACCTTATATCGTGGCATGATAGGGAGCTTGCTCTATTTGACCGCAAGTAGGCCCGATATATCATTTAGTGTAGGAGTTTGTGCTAGGTACCAATCCGATCCCAAGGAGTCCCATCTCTCTTCGGTTAAGAGAGTCATTCGCTTTGTGAATGGGACTTCCAACTATGGGATTTGGTACTCATTTGACACTAATCCTAGTCTTGTAGGATATAGTGATGCGGATTGGGCAGGAAATTGTGATGATAGGAAGAACACATCGGGCGGTTGCTTCTTTCTAGGCAACAACTTGGTGTCTTGGTTTTGCAAGAAGCAAAAATCGATTTCCTTGTCCACGGCGGAAGCCGAGTACATAGCCGCGGGGAGTGGATGCACTCAACTTATGTGGATGAAGCAAATGCTAGTGGATTATGGATTCAACCAAGGTACTCTCACTCTCTTTTGTGATAACATGAGTGCCATTAATATTTCCAAGAATCCGGTGCAACATTCTAGAACTAAGCATATTGACATCCGCCATCACTTCATTAGAAAGCTTGTTGAAAATAAATGCATAGTACTTGAACATGTAGGTACAAATGATCAACTTGCGGACCTATTTACTAAACCCTTAGATGCTACTCGATTTAAAACTCTTAGTAGATCTATTGGGGTATGTCTTGTGGAGTGATGTTCTATGATTGACCCCATATGGGGAACTCAAGCAAAGAGAGCTATTTTGCATTCTTGTATCTTGCAAAAAATTTGAAATATCTTATGCCTCTTCTTTTGATTGCTTGAGTAAGCTTGGTTGTACATATGTATATATGTTTTCAAATTCTATAAGTGTGAACCTTGCTTGTCTACAATCCATGTCATATTTATGTTCAAACATGCATTTTTGGACTAGGAGATTTGCATTGGAAGTATGATTTGAATGACCTATGATTATCTCCATGACATGATGATTCTTTAATAACATGCTAATGACAAATGAAAAAGCATGAAATTCATAAAACATGCTCACATGAAAAGCATGAATTGATGATTGCATATTCTTAAAAATGCAAAACTTGTGTGAAAACTTATGAGACTCAAAATGAATAAAGGATCTTGTATCCATTCAAAGGAATTTACATTCCAAATGTCTCTCTTTCTTTATTAGTTGAACATGGTTACTATCATACGGATAATTTTATCCGGAAAAATCAAATAGGGTGCAAAGTCGCTCATGCCATGTTTCGCTTATAAAGTTGGATATAGTTGCTCTTAAATTGAAATCAATAATCTCTATATCCTTGCTTTTCCCATGACATTGGTGAAATTGGTTTGAATTCTTATTAGAAACCTTTGTCATTTGCTTTGCCAAATACCATTGTATTTTGGACTTGAATGCTATATGTCTTGTATGCAAAGCATGTTGGATTCACACATTTTCTCAAAATAAATCTCCTTGTTTCTCTCAAATTAATTGAAGTGCATAAAGTGACTTATATGTATATGCAAATCGTGCATGCTTCTATCTCTCATTGCTATGAGTGACCCGGTTGGGGACTACTCCTTTGCCTATATCATGACAAAAAGGGGGAGTAGGATATGGTAAGGGGAGGTGCAAAATATAGAAGCTATTGTGCACTTTGGGGAGAACATACATTGAGGGGGAGTAACCCGTTGAGGGGGAGCATTGCATTTATCATACATTGCATACATTTGGTAATGTTGTGCCTAAATTCTAAAAATGCAAATGCTTGGTATTGTTCTCACATGATTAATCTCACACTTTTCTTGTATTAGAAATGTTAGAAACTCTTTTCAGGGATTGATTATTCTACAAGAGGATTGAAGACTTCAAGTTGCATTCTCTTATCTCTTTGTAATATAGAATATCATTGTAGTCCCGTAGTTTCTATTTTTTTTGTGAGGAATCAATGTGAGTGATGGTTTTGTCACGAAATAGCCAAAGGGGGAGATTGTAAGGATTCCCGTTGTTTTTAATTGGCTTATTTCGTGATCAAACCATATGTGGGGATTCTTTGTAAGGGTAGTTTAGATGTTGTTGTTATTGCTTAGGCCCTTTGAAGACCTCATAATTGACAAGCACCAAAGGTAATACTCTAAGTGCTTACTTGTCTTGAAGAGATAGTTGCACACACTCACAACTCATGCATTTGCTTAATCTTTGTATGTTGTGTTTCTTTTTGTTGTGCATCAATGCCTATTTACATCTCTTCTTGCTTGGTATAATGATTGCATCTTGTGTTTATAACATCATAGCATTTAGGCTTTTAGGATGCATCTTAGTTTACCTTTGTTCCCCTTGCATGATTGCTTGTGGGGTTCAAAGTTGTGGGCTGTGCGCTGGTCCACCTGTGCCTGACGTCCAGCGCCGCTCACCGGCGCAAAACGCCCAGTGGCGTGCCGCTGGTCGTGCGCTGGTCCACACCAGCGCAGCCCACCAGCGCAGATCGTCCAATTCTCTGTCGCCAGTCGTGCGCTGGTCTACTCCAGCGCAAGGTCACCAGCGCTGATCGCCCAGTGTGGCTCCGCTGGTATGGCGCCTGTGTGAGCGCATGTCGTCCAGCGCCAATGCCAAAATGTGCGTGTGCGCTGGTCTTGCGCCTGTCGTCCAGCGCAAGTCCACCAGCGCACAGAGCAATTTTTGGTGCGTTTTTCAAAACGACCACACTTCACTTATGGCCCCTATATATATAACACTTTGACTTTAGGTCAGCCAAGAGAGTTCATATTCATATTCTATACTTAGGATATTTTTCAAGAGAAGAAAAATACACAAAGAACTCATTTTTAATCTTTCAAACACTTTTTCATGATCATCAATCATCATCTAGCATCATCTTGGATCATCTAGATGTCATCTTGCATGAAATCTTCATCATACTTTGCTTGGTAAGTTTTTCACTAATATCTTACATGTTTTGTGTTTCTCTTATCTAGCAATCTCAATTAATTACTTGTTGATTATTTTGTATGCTTTGGATACAATATTGAGATGAGTATGATGTATGTTTGAGAAGTTGTATTGTGCTAGCATATTAGGTTTTGTGCTTAATATTGATTAGCTAAACTAATTGACATGTCATTTAGTTTTGATATCTAGGATTGTTCTTAATTGCATATTAATCATCTTAGATAAGCATATAGGGTTTCCCTTGCTCTATGTTGCATTTTGGATATTTACATATATTCACTTAGGGTTGTATTCTCTTCATAGAGAAAGTAAGTCTTGTGTGTAGCATCCGGGATTAGGTTGCTTAGAACGCAAGCAAATTGGACTAGGTTCACTCATACCGGGATTAGGTAGGTGTGTGATTACTTCCGGGATTAGGTTGTAATCGTTTGCACATTTAGTGGATTCGAGGTTCGAGTGTGGCTTACTTACATAGCCCGTGGTTTTTCCTGTGAGGGTTTCCACGTAAAAACCAAGTGTTGTTTTAATTTCCGCACCATATTACAATTGCTTGGTTATATTATCTTGAGGGCATTTTCGTAATTTTGACTAACACGAAAAATTGGGTAAAAAGCGTAAAATCTATTCACCCCCCCTCTAGATAGCTTTATACACACCGTGCTATAATTTGTTTCATAGGTGATCGGCGGTTATGATCGGCGGCCTGGCCGCCGAATGAAACCGCCGTTTCAGTCCAGATTGATCTGAAGCATTTCTACGGTTAAGATCGGTGGTCACGACAACCGTTCGAAACCGCCGATTCAAGATCTGATTGATTTATCTCTCAGTCTAATTCGGCGGTTGAATCGGCGGTCACGAAACCGCCGTTCGAAATCGCCGTTCATACCTGATTGATTTTAATCTCTCTGTTTTGATTCGGCGGTTGGGATCGGCGGTCATGAAACCGCCGAATGAACCGCCGTTTATGCTCTGTTCTTCACGAACTCAATTCGGCGATCATGATCGGCGGCCTGGCCGCCGATTGAAACCGCCGATCGGCGCGTTTCTTTGAAACTTACTTAAACGACCACACTTTGATTTGGCCCCCTATATATATGTCATTTTGTCTTTAGGTCAATTAAGAGAGTTCATATTCAGAATTCATACTTAGGATATTTTTCAAAGAGAAGAAATATTCCAAGAACTCATTTTTTATTACTCAAACACTTTTTCATGATCATCAATCATCATCTAGCATCATCCTTGATCTTCTAGATGTCATCTTGCATGGATTCTTCATCATACTTTGCTTGGTAAGCTTTTCACTAATATCTTACATATTTTGTGTTTCTCTTAGCTAGCAATCTCAATTAATTACTTGTATGTTATTTTATATACTTTGAATACAAGTTTGAGATTAGTATGATGTATGTTTGAGAAGTTATTTTGTGATAGCTAATTAAGTTTTGTGCTTAATCTTGATTAGCTAAACTATTTGACATGTCATTTAGTTTTGATGTCTAGGATTGTTCTAATTGCATATTAATCATCTTAGATAAGCATATAGGGTTTCCCTTGCTCTATGTTGCATTTGGATATTCATATATATTCACTTAGGGTTGTATTCTCTTCATAGAGAAAGTAAGTCTTGTGTGTAGCATCCGGGATTAGGTTGCTTAGAACGCAAGCAAATTGGACTAGGTTCACTCATACCGGGATTAGGTAGGTGTGTGATTACTTCCGGGATTAGGTTGTAATCGTTTTACACATTTAGTGGATTCGAGGTTCGAGTGTGGCTTACTTACTAGCCCGTGGTTTTTCCCATGAGGGTTTCCACGTAAAAATCAAGTGTTATTTAATTTCCGCATATTATACTTGCTTTATTGCTTTATCTATTTAGGGGTAATTTCGTAATTTTGACTATCACGAAAAATTGGGTAAAAAACTTAAAATCTATTCACCCCCCCCCCCCCCCCCCCCCCTCTAGATAGTTTTATACACACCGTGCTATAATTTGTTTCACTTCCTATGAAAAAAATAACAAGATATAGAAGAGAAAAGAATCCTCCCTTTTTGTGTTTGAGCTTGAGGTTTGGGGTGACCATTCTTGGTGAGTGTCTTTGAAAGGAACGAATAAACGCTCGGTGTGTATGATAAATATATCTAGAGGGGGGGGGGGGTGAATAGATTTTAAGCTTTATTACCCAATTTTCGCATGCAAGTCAATTTTACGAAAATGCCCCTACTAGTCAAAAAGACAAACAAGTGTAATATAGTATAGAATTTAAATAACACTTGATGTATACGTGGAAACCCAACCACTAGGAAAAACCACGGGCTGTATAGTACGTCACACTCGAACCTCGAAATCCACTAATTGAAATGGAGTTTACAACCTATGTAGACCTCATCTAACACTTCGGTCAATAACCCCCCACTTCTACCACGCGGGCCTTTAAAAGTGGCTCTAGTCCAATTGCTTAAGGCCTAAGCAATCTTAGCCCCAAGACTTAATTCTCAATTAAGAGTTAATACAACATATGTGAATATGTATGAATATTCAAATGACAAACAAGGCTAGGGAACCTTAGATGCTTATCTAGGATGATGATATAATCAATTAAATCAATCCTAGATATCAAGAGCTAAATGACATGTCAAATAGCTTAGCTAATTAAGATTAAACAAAAACCTAATTAGCTATCACAATACAACACTCAATCAATTCATCACAATTAATTCTCTATTCTTGTATTTATCATAAGATCAAAAACATACAAGTAAATTAAAAGAGAATGGCTTGATAGTAAAAATACTAAAATAAGATGAAGTTAATCAAAATCTTACCAAGCAAGTTGTGATGATGTAAACCCATTCATGGATGAATGCAAGATGAACTTTGAAATATAGGGTTCTTGATGATCAAAGAGTCATTATTCAGAACAAGAGAAAGAAATGTATTTATAGGCAAGAAAAATAGAGCATGTGAAAATACAAGTTTACCCTTGAAACGCACCGATCAGCGGTTTCAATGGGCGGCCAGGCCGCCGATCATGACTGCCGAATTGAGCCCGTGAAGAACAGAGCATCAACGGTGGTTTCATTCGGCAGTTTCGTAACTACCGATCCAACCGCCGAATCAAACCCGAGATATTAAATCGATCAGGTATGAACGGCGGTTTCGAACGGTGGTCGTGATCGCCGATCGAGACCGTAGAATTGCTCCAGACACTTCTGGATACAAACGGCAGTTTCATTCGGCGGCCAAGCCGCCGATCATAACCACCGATCACCAACAGAGGTGAAAACCAAGGAGAAGCTAAGGGCATTCTCCGTGGGCGGTCTTCGCGTAATACCAAGCAAATTCTAGTGCATGCGCGGACGTTTCCGAGCAATATCGGGAAACGAATTACTAAGCACATATACACACAACAAGATATCAATCAAGGTGCTAGTGTGTAAAGTGACATGTGAAGAGTATGCACACAAACGCAAGTATGCTAAGTGTGTGTGTGCGTCCTAAGTCTCTTCAAAGGAAACTAAACACTAGAAGTATACCTTTAGAGTGCTTGTCCCTTAAGGTCTTGGAAGGGCCTTTAAGCTTGAAGTTCAATCATCTAAACTACCTATACACAATCCCCAACACGTGGTTTGTCCACGAAATAAGCCAATCAAGATATGAGAATCCTTACAATCTCCCCCTTTGGCTATTTCATGAACAAACCACCACTCACATTGATTCCTTACAACATAATAGAAACTATGGGTCTACAATGATTTTCTACTTTACAAAGAGATAATAGAAATAATCTTGAAGTCTTCAATCTCATGTAGAACAATCAATCCCTGAAAGCAAAGTTTCTATACTTTCCAATGCAAGTAAAATGTGAGATTAATCAAGTGAGAGCATAAACAAGCATTTGCATTTAATAATTTAAACACAACATCATGCAATGTATGTGTATGCAATGCTCCCCCTTAAAGGGTTACTCCTGTTAGGATTACGCTCAATAGTAAGAGTGTAATATTGTAATTAACAATCTTTTTCATATTAATAAAGTGATTTCTGGTTTAACAAATCTTATAGCATTTATAGTTTAATATTATAATTGTCAAAGTAAATAATCATAAGGTCTAAAGACTATGAGAAAAGAAGAATTGTTCGTACATCTTGATATGTATGAGGTAGACACAATTCTTTAGTTAGTCTTGAATAATGTTCACAACTTAAATTAAACGTTGGGCACATTTATCTTGTTAAAGTTGTAGAATTCTTTTGCTAGTATTTGAATGGGATCAAATGAGATATGATGAGTCTAAAATCATCAGAGTGTCTTCGAGTAAAAGAATCTAGTGCACTGGGTGCATTGAACTGGATCAAAATGAAAAGCTTTATCTAGAACCGTCAATAGATAATAGTCTTTTCATTATCAGGACAATCGGAGAGTCTATCTTAATCCTGAGATAAATGATGGACTTATGGTTGCAAGTGATATCATTTGAGTTATCAATGAGTACAGTTATATAGCATAGTCTATCCTCAATAGTTTGGTGATATTCATTTGTTAATCGATAGAAGACTTCATTTATAGATATGGGCATCGTGTCTCCATTTATTAAATGAGAGTATAATATCATCATATGGATGTTTTGAGGTAATTGGATATTAAATCTCAACGTTGAGTTTTCGATAGTGACTATTGAAAACATGGCTTCTGGACAAATCAAAATATCCAAGTTCAAAATGTGGTCATATGAGTAAATATGGTAACTTGGAGAGTTATAGGCGGTCTATGAACTCTTGGCGATTACAGATATTAATCATGAGGATACACTATCTCCAACATGATTGTCTAGGGTATGAATGAGGAACATCTTCTTATTCTATCTTTATTTAAGAGTTTAATTTTAGCTCTTTAGTGGAATGAGTTAAAATTAATGGATCGGACCTAAGTGAATCATTTGTTGATTGTGATTACGTTATGTCTATTGAAGCTTAAATTTAGAAAGCTCGCCAAGATCCCCAATCTACATGGACTTGCATGGATCACTTGATATATTCTACTGGACCAATTTATAGGTCCATCTAGAATTGCATTTAATATATTAAGAATATAATTTGCACATTATTTATTTAATGGGCTGGTCAATTATATTAATATATTAATGAAAGGCATGTGGGCTTGTTTCTTTTAGTAAGAATGGGTCTGGTTCACATATGGGCTTTTTAATTAAAGTCTAATGGATTAAATAAAATAAGAAAATAATATTTGGCCCATATATATAATATGGGGCGGCAAGGCTAAATTTTAGTCAAAAATATTATTTTATTTTATTGTTTGATTAAATGAGAATTAATTAATTAATTAATTAATTATTTAATTAAGAAACAAAATATTTTTCTGATCAGGAAATATATTTCCTAGAGTTATACTAAAGGTAAAAGACTTATTTGATAAGAAAATAAATAATAAGTTTTATTTAATTAATCAAATAGGAAAGTCTTTTATTTAGTCAATAAAAAGAATAAAAACACTTATGAGTTGAATTAGGGTTAGGAGTCTAAAGTTGATGGGAATTAGGGTAAAGCACAAATCCTTTTTTGTAGAGGATTTTTAGCCAACCCTAATAGAATCACAAGGAGATTTCGGCAACCCTAAAGAAAAAGAGAAATGAAATTCGGCCACCCTATATAAGCAATCATATGGGGTTCGGCCACCCCCTAGAGTTTACTAGATCAATTTCTTCTTCTTCTCATACTCATAGAAAAGTGTTTGATTATTCGGCCAAGACAAAAAAAAAATAAAAGAGAAGAGATTATTCTTTTGATAGTACACTAATTGCTTATTCATCAATAGGCTTGTGTGTACAACATCGAATTATGTTCACGCGAGTTTCGATCATTAGATTGAGAACTCAAAAGTGACTGGAATAATCTTTGTAGTCTTTTGGTTGTTTTGTGACTAACAATAAGAAAAAGAAAGTTTGTTTGTCCATTCTCAGGTACTCAATTCAAAGAAAAGGGAGACCACGCTCCTAAGTGATTCACGTTCGTGCTAGGATTGAAGATCTTGCGGATTACCATCGACGTAAGTCAATCGGATCATGCGACAAAAGGTATTCTACTTTTTGTTACTTTATATGTATGTTTAATTAATTTAAAGGGTTAAGGTTCATCAAAGGAAAAATTTTAAAATATACTAAACCTCTTTTTAGTCTCGCTTCCGCTGCGTTGACTGGTATTTTTCCCTACAATTGGTATCGGAGCCTTGGTTGAACCCTTTTAATTAATTAACGTATATATACGTGAATCTATTTCTTTTTATTGTGATTATGTATGTTTAGAAAGAGATGACACTCTAGGTATTCGCATATATAATTACATGTGTATGTATGGATTTATATATGTTTTTATGTGGATTGTTGTTGCTCGATTTTGGTCCTAGATTTTCAATGTAATTTTTGTTATGGAATTGTAACAAGAAGGTTGGTTTATCATCACCATAATTCCTTCTTGGTAGTTGCTAGTTTTTCCTTTTATTTTTATTGTAATATTAAAGTGCAGTTTTTTTTTAGGTATTAAAAGTTACTGCAGTTTTTTTTTATCTTATTTTAAGTGCAGTTTTTTTTTGTAAAAAGTACTGCAGTGAATAAAATAAATAAATAAATGAAAGAAATTATAGCACGGTGTATATAAAACTATCTAGAGGGGGGTGAATAGATTTAAGCTTTTTTTACCCAATTTTTCGTGTTTGTCCAAATTACGAAATTACCCCTAAATAGATAAAGCAATAAATCAAGTATAAAATGCGGTAATTAAATAACACTTGATTTTTACGTGGAAACCCTCACGGGAAAAACCACGGGCTAGTAAGTAAGCCACACTCGAACCTCGAATCCACTAAATGTGTAAACGATTACAACCTAATCCCGGAAGTAATCACACACCTACCTAATCCCGGTATGAGTGAACCTAGTCCGATTGCTTGCGAATTAAGCAACCTAATCCCGGTCACAACACAAGACTTAATTCTCTAAAAAGAGATTAACACCCTAAGTGAATATATGAATATTCAAATGCAACATAGAGCAAGGGAAACCTTATATGCTTATCTAAGATGATGAATATGCAATTAAAAACAATCCTAGATATTAAAGCTAAATGACAAGTCAATTAGCATAGATAATCATAGATTAGAGAAACCTAGATATCTATCATAAAAACAACACTCAATCAAATCAACACAACAATTTCTATCTTGAATATTAGAATATAATCTAAGAACAATCAAGTAATAAAAGAGATGCCATAATAAATTAAACACTAATTATGTATAATAATAGTGAAAAACTTACCAAAGCAAGTGTGATGATCAAAGACCCATGCAAGTAAGCATCCTAGATATGCTAGAGAATGCTAGATGAACTTTCATGCAAATGGATTTTGGTTTGAGTGTTTGATGAGCAAACTTGATTGCTTTCTCTCTTAAAAATCTCTCTTTTTAGAGTAGGGTTCTTGATGATTAAAGAGTCACATTCAGAACAAGAGAAAGTGATGTATTTATAGGCATGAAAAACAGAGCATGTGAAAAGACAAGTTTGCCCCTGAAATGCACCGATCGGCGGTTTCAATCGACGGCCAGGCCACCGTTCATAACCGCCGAATTGGCCTGAGAGGAACAGGGGACCAACGGCGGTTTCATTCGGCGGTTTCATTCGGCGGTTTCGTGACCGCCGATCCAACCGCCGAATCAAACCTGAGATTAAAAATCAATCAGGTATGAAAACGGCGGTTTCATTCGTGACCGCCGTTTCAACCGCCGAATTAGGCCGAGAGATAAAATCAATCAGGTCTTGATCGGCGGTTTCGAACGGCGGTCGAGACCGCCGATCATAACCGCAGAATTGCTCCATACAGTACTGGAAGCAAACAGCAGTTTCATTCGGTGGCCAGGCCGCCAATCATAACCGCCGATCACCAACAAAGGTGAAAACCAAGGAGAAGCCAAGGGCATTCTCCGTAGGCGGTCCTCGCGCTAAACCAAGCACATTCTAGTGCATGCACGGACGTTTCCGAAAACTATCGGGAAACGAATTACAAGACAACAAGACACAATTACACACAACAAAATATAACACATAAGTGCAAGTGTGAAATGTGACAAGTGAAGAGAATGCACACATATGCAATGTATGTTTAGTATGTGTGTGCAACTAATCTCTTTAAAGAAAAGTAAGCACATAGAAATCTCAAGACGAGGTCTTCAAAGGGCTTGAGCAATAACATCGATACCTAAGCTACCCTTACAAAGAACCCCCAACATGTGGTTTGTCAACGAAATGAGCCAATCAACAAATGGGAACCTTACAATCTCCCCCTTTGGCTATTTCGTGACAAAACCACCACTCACATTGATTCCTCACAAAGAAATAGAAACTACGGGACAACTATGATTTTCTACAACACAAAGAGATAAGAAAATAAAACTTCAAGTCTTCAATCTCTTGTAGAATAATCAAGCCCTGAAAAGAAAGTTTCTAACATTTCCAATACAAGTAAAAAGTGAGATGAATCAAGTGAGAACAAAAATAAGCATTTGCATTTTAAAAGATTAGGCACAACAGTATGAAATGTATGTGTATGCAATGCTCCCCCTCAACGGGTTACTCCCCCTCAATGAATGTTCTCCCCAATATGCAAAAATGCCTCTATTTTGCAACTCCCCTTACCATATCCTACTCCCCCTTTTTGTCATGATATAGGCAAAGGAGTAGTCCCCAACCGGGTCACTCATAGCAACGAGAGATAGAAGCATGCAAGATATTTGCATATATATATATAAGTCACTTAATGCACCTCAATTAATTGAAGAGAAACAAGGAGATTTATTTGAAAGAAAATGTGTGAATCAAACATGCTTTGCATACAAGACATGTAGCATTCAAGTCCAAAATACAATGGTATTTGGCAAAGCAAATGACAAAGGTTTCTAATAAGAATTCAAACCAATTTCACCAATGTCATGAGTAAAGCAGGGATATAGAATATATTGATTTCAATTTAAGAACAACTATATCCAACTTTATAAGCGAAACATGGCATGAGCGACTTTGCACCCTATTTGATTTTTCCGGATAAGATATCCGTATAATAGTAGCCATGTTCAACCAATAAAGAAAGAGAGACGTTTGGAATGTAAATTCCTTTGAACGGATACAAGATCCTTTATTCATTTTGAGTCTCATAAGCTTTCACATAAGTTTTGCATTTTAAGAATATGCAATCTTCAATTCATGCTTTTCATGTGAGCATGTTATATGAATTTCATGCTTTTTCATTTGACATTAGCATGTTATTAAAGAATCATCATGTCATGGAGATAATCATAGGTCATTCAAATCATACTTCCTATATACATCTCCTAGTCCAAAAATACATGTTTGAACATAAATATGACATGGATTGTAAACAAGCAAGGTTCACACTTATTGAATTGAAAACATATATACATATGTGCAACCAAGCTTACTTAAACAATTAAAAGAAGAGGCATAAGATATTTCAAATTTTTTTCAAGTGACAAGTGTTAGGATTGTAGGGAAAAATACCGTAGTACACGCAGCGGAAGTGAGACTAAAAATAAGATTTAGTGACTTTTAAAATTTTTCCTTTATGAACCTTAAACCCTTTAATTAATTAAACATGCATATACAATAACCAAAAAGTAGAATACCTTTTGTCGCGTGATCCGATTGACTTACGTCGATGGTAATCCGCAAGATCTTCAATCCTAGCACGAACGTGGATCACCTAGGAGCGTGGTCTCCCTTTTTCTTTGAATTGCAAACCTGTGAATGGACAAAACAAACTTTCTTTTCTTTGTTAGTCACAAAAACAATCAAAAGAATGACTGAGATTATTCCGGTCACTTTTGAGTTCTCAATCTAATGATCGAAACTCGCGTGAACCTTGATCGATATCGTATACACAAGCTTATTGATGATTAAGCAAATAGTATACTATCAAAGAATAATCTAACACTCCTATTTGTTTTAGTAGAATAAAAGCTTTCTATGAATTAAGAAGAAGAAAAAAAATTGTCTCTCAAGCACAACTTGTGGTGGCCGAAATCTATAAGAGCACTTATATAGGTGGCCAAATTTTCTTCTCTTCTTTCACTTAGGGTGGCCGAAAATCACAACCTAAAAGGGACTAGGGTTGCCGCAATTCTCAAGCCCAAAAGAGTTTGTATTGCACCCTATTTCCTATTTAGTTTAAGACTTTAAACCCTAATTGAATTCATAAATCTTTTATTCCTTTATTTGACTAAATATAAAAGACTTCTTGTTTGATTAAATAAATAAAATTAATTATTTATTTTCTTACCAAATAAGTCTTTTACTTTTAGTATACTACCAACAATAGTATAACACTAGGAATCATATTTCCTAACCAGAAAAGATTTGTTTCTTAATTAAACAATTAATTAATAAATTAATTAATTCTTATTTAATTAAAACAAATGAAACAAAATAATATATTAGGTTAAAACTTAACCTTGCCGCCCCACTTGAATAAATGGGCCAAAATATTATTTTCTTATTTCATTTAATCCATTGGACTTTAAATAAAAAGCCCACATGTGAACCAGACCCATTCTTACTAAAAGAAACAAGCCCACATGTCATTCATTAATATATAAATATAATTGAGCAGCCCATTACTTAAATAATGTGCAAATTATATTCTTAATATATTAAATGCAATTCTAGATGGACCCTTAAATTGGTCGGGTAGAATATATCAAGTGATCCATGCAAGTCCGTGTGGATTGGGATCTTGGCGGGCCATCTAAATTTAAGCTTTAATAGACATAACCTAATCACAATCAACAAATGATTCACTTAGGTCCGATCCATTAATTTTAACTCATTCCACTAAAGAGCTAAAATTGAACTCTTAAATAAAGATAGAAAAGGAAGATGCTCCTCATTCATACCCTAGACAATCATATAGGAGATAGTGTATCCTCGTGATTAATATCAGTAATCGCCAAGAGTTCATAGACCGCCTATAACTCTCCAAGTTACCATATTTACTCATATGACCACGTTTTGAACTTGGATATTTTGACTTGTCCAGAAGCCATGTTTTCAATAGACACTATCGAAAACTCAACGTTGAGATTTAATATGCAATTACCTCAAAACATCCATATGATGATATTATACTCTCATTTAATTAAATGGAGCCACGATGTCCATATCTATAAATGAAGTCCTCTATCGATTAACAAATGAATATCACCAAACTATCGAGGATAGACTATGCGATATAATCGTACTCATTGATAACTCAAATGATATCACTTGCAACCATAAGTCCATCATTTATCTCAGGATTAAGATAGACTCTCCGATTGTCCTGATAATGAAAAGACTATTATCTATTGACGGTTCTAGATAAAGCTTTTCATTGTGATCCTGTTCAATGCACCCAGTGCACTAGATCCTTTTGCTCGAAGACACTTCGATGATTTAGACTCATCATATCTCATTTGATCCCACTCAAATGCTAACAAAAGAATTCTACAACTTTAACAAGATAAAGGTGCCCAACCTTTAACTTAAGTTGTGAACATTATTCAAGACTAACTAAAGAATTGTGTCTACCACATACATATCCAGATGTACGAACAATTCTTCTTTTCTCATAGTCTTTAGACCTTATGATTATTTACTTTGACAATTATAATATTAAACTATAAATGCTATAAGATTTGTTAAACCAGAAATCACTTTATTAATATGAAAAAGATTGTTAATTACAACATTACACTCTTGCTATTGAGCATAATCCTAACAAGGATTATGCTCAATAGCAAGAGTGTAATGTTGTAATTAACAATCTTTTTCATATTAATAAAGTGATTTCTGGTTTAACAAATCTTATAGCATTTATAGTTTAATATTATAATTGTCAAAGTAAATAATCATAAGGTCTAAAGACTATGAGAAAAGAAGAATTGTTCGTACATCTGGATATGTATGTGGTAGACACAATTCTTTAGTTAGTCTTGAATAATGTTCACAACTTAAGTTAAAGGTTGGGCACCTTTATCTTGTTAAAGTTGTAGAATTCTTTCGCTAGCATTTGAGTGGGATCAAGTGAGATATGATGAGTCTAAAATCATCGGAGTGTCTTCGAGCAAAAGAATCTAGTGCATTGGGTGCATTGAATTGGATCACAATGAAATACTTTATCTAGAACCGTCAATAGATAATAGTCTTTTCATTATCAGGACAATCGGAGAGTCTATCTTAATCCTGAGATAAATTATGGACTTATGGTTGCAAGTGGTATCATTTGAGTTATCAATGAGTACGATTATATCGCATAGTCTATTCTCGATAGTTTGGTGATATTCATTTGTTAATCGATAGAGGACTTCATTTATAGATATGGACATCATGGCTCCATTTATTAAATGAGAGTATAATATCATCATATGGATGTTTTGAGGTAATTGGATATTAAATCTCAACGTTGAGTTTTCGATAGTGTCTATTGAAAACATGGCTTCTGGACAAGTCAAAATATCCAAGTTCAAAACGTGCTCATATGAGTAAATATGGTAACTTGGAGAGTTATAGGCGGTCTATGAACTCTTGGCGATTACTGATATTAATCACGAGGATACACTATCTCCAACTTGATTGTCTAGGGTATGAATGAGGAACATCTTCCTTTTCTATCTTTGTTTAAGAGTTCAATTTTAGCTCTTTAGTGGAATGAGTTAAAATTAATGGATCGGACCTAAGTGAATCATTTGTTGATTGTGATTAGGTTATGTCTATTGAAGCTTAAATTTAGATAGCCCGCCAAGATCCCCAATCCAGACGAACTTGCATGGATCACTTGATATATTCTACCGCACCAATTTAAAGGTCCATCTAGAATTGCATTTAATATATTAAGAATATAATTTGCACATTATTTATTTAATGGGCTGCACAATTGTATTAATATATTAATGAAAGACATGTGGGCTTGTTTCTTTTAGTAAGAATGGGTCTGGTTCACATGTGGGCTTTTTATTTAAAGTCCAATGGATTAAATGAAATAAGAAAATAATATATGGCCCCTTTATTTTAAGTGGGGCGGCAAAGGTGAATAAATTAACCTAATATATTATTTTGTTTCATTGTTTAATTAAATAAGAATTAATTAATTTATTAATTAATTGTTTAATTAAGAAACAAATCTTTTCTGATTAGGAAATATGATTCCTAAAGATATACTATTGGAAGTAGTATACTAAAATTGAAAGACTTGTTTGATAAGAAAATAAATAAATAATTTTATTTATTTAATCAAATAAGAAGTCTTTTTATTTAGTCAAATAATAGAATAAAAAATCTATGAGTTGGATTAGGGTTTGAAGTCTTAAACTAGATGGAAATTAGGGTGCAACACAAACCCTTTTTGGCTTGTGATTTGCGGCAACCCTAGTCCCTTTTAGAGAAGGATTTTCGACAACCCTAAAAGAAAAGAGGAAGCAAATTTCGGCCACCTATATATTCACACTTGTAGAATTCTGTCACTTGGTTGTTCTTTGATACAATTTTCTTCTTCTTCTCAATTCATAGAAAGGTTTTTATTCTACTAAAACATAAAAGAGTGAATAGATTATTCTTCGATGGTACACTAATTGCTTGCTCATCAATAAGCTTGTGTGTACAACATCGATTGAGGTTCACGCGAGTTTCGATCATAAGATTGAGAACTCAAAAGTGACCGGAATAATCTTAGTCTTCTTTTGATTGTTTTTGTGACTAACAAAGAAAAAGAAAAGTTTGTTTGTCCATTCTCAGGTTTGCAATTCAAAGAAAAGGGAGACCACGCTCCTAGGTGATCCACGTTCGTGCTAGGATTGAAGATCTTGCGGATTACCATCGACGTAAGTCAATCGGATCATGCGACAAAAGGTATTCTTCTTTTGTTAGATAATATATATGTTTAATTGATTAAAGGGTTTAAGGTTCATAAAAAGGAAAAATTTTAAAAGTTACTAAATCTATTTTTAGTCTCGCTTCCGCTGCATGTACTACGGTATTTTTCCCTACAATTGGTATCAGAGCCTAGGTTGAACCCTCTTAATTAATTAACGTATATATACGTGGATCTATTTCTTTTTATTGTGATTATGCATGTTTAGAAAGAGATGGCACTCTAGGTATTCGCATATATAATTACATGTGATGTATGGATTTATATATGTTTTATGTGGATTGTTGTTGCTCGATTTTGGTCCTAGATTTTCAATGTAATTATTGTTTTGGAGTTGTAACAAGAAGGGTGGTCTATCATAGCCATAATTCCTTCTTGGTAGTTGCTAGGTTTTATTTTTTTTAAGTGCAGTATTTTTTTTTGTAATACTACTGCAGTTTTTTTTTTTTTTTTTTTTTAATGTGCAGTTTTTATTTTGTAAAAGTACTGCAGTGAATAAAAAAAAAAAAAAATTAATACTGCAGTATTTTATTATTTATACTTCCGTAATGTATTCGGGTATTGAAGATTCGAAGATACAAAGAAAAAGGAAGCAACCGGAACCAAGTACGAGCACCGTGCGCACCCTAGGAGTGGATTGGGCTGTGCATGGCAAGCCCAAACTTTGTGGGCTGCGCACGGCAGCCTTGGGAGGTTTCATGGGATGTGCACAGCAGCCCCTTTGTGGGGTTGTGGTGTGTGTCGCCCATGGGTGGAGGCCGAAGGATGAGCGTATGGTTGATGGGCCACTTGAAGATCTTGTATTCCTAAAACAAATTGTAATTTACTTGTTTTTCTAGGATGGGCCAAAATTGTTGCTATTTAATTTATGCTTAAATATTACAATATTTGTTACTGTATGATAACATGACATATAGAATAAGAGTGCCACTCATATATCTCTTTTGGTATGGACATGCATTGAATGATTTATGTATCTAAATGGGCATCTAGATAACTTGGTAAATCATTCTATGGGATTTAATCACACGCCTTAAATAATTGAGTGGGAGAAGGTGTTTTTGTAACACCTATGGCCTCCAAGGTTAGTTGAGCTTTATTATTTATTGATAATCCCCCCAAGGGGCGTCCATGAATGGAATTTAGCAATAAACATCCTTACAAGGATAGACTAGACAATGGACTCAAACGATATCTACTCCCCAAGGAGGGATTTTCGTGAGAGAAAGTTGAGGGTCGATATCTTGGTAACACACTCAATGTAATTTTATTGATATCCTCCAAAGAGTTCTTGTCAGTAAAATTGCAAGGCTAAAATTGAAAACGCTGGTTGTTATGTTAACAATTAGGTGGGACCTAGTCTAACTAGTAAATGGTGCGAACTCCCAAAGGAGGCGTAACATTTATGGGTGTTAGATCACCGTTGAATTTTTATGATTGAGTTATTTATTTAAATCAAGATAAATATTCGAAAGTGCTTTATCATGATTATTTACTCATATATATTTTTTGTTATATTCAGAAATCATGACCCCATCCCTAATGAACATCTTAAAAGATAATATTTTAACCGGAAATAATTATGTCACAAGGAAAAGGAAAATTGGGTTGTTGCTGCAAGCTGAAAAACATAAGTTTATTCTGTCTGCTCCTAAACCACCTGCTCCTACTTATGAATCTCAGATTCATATGATTGGTAAAGTTGCTACTGTTAAGACCCGTCAAAAGGTTAAGGAACAACAAAGAAAAAGCAACTTGGGCCTACCAAGATGGAGACCAAGAAAGTAACCAAGATCAAAGGGAAATGCTTCCTTTGTGGTGAAAAGGGACATTGGAAAAGAAATTGCCCAAAGTCCCAGAACAAGAAGGAACAAGGTAATATTAATTATCTTGAAACATGTTTTCTGGCAGATTCTACAGATTCTTGGATCATAGACTCTGGAGCCACAAATCATGTTTGCTATTCCTTACAGGGGTTTCAAGAAAGGAGAAAGTTGAGTAAGAATGAAATCAATTTGCGCTTGGGCAACAGAACGTTAGTGTCTGCAAGTGCAGTGGGAGATATTAGAGTTTATTTGGATTCTAGAAGGTATTTAGATTTAATAGACGTTTATTATGTACCTCAATTCAAGAGGAATTTAATTTCAGTTTCTTGTTTGAATAAATTTGGATATTCGGTTACTTTTAATAAAGTTTTTATTATTAGTAAGAATGACAAAATTATTTGCCAAGGTACACTGGAAAACGGTCTATACTTTTTGCGTAGAAATATCTCTCACTCGTTAGACACAGAATTAACTGAACCTAATCATAAAAGAGTAAAATTATCAACTGATGAAACCTACCTATGGCATTTACGCCTAGGTCATATTAACCTTAATAGGATTAAAAGATTGGTATGTGACGGACTTTTAAGTGACTTAAAGGTTGATGATCTACCAACTTGTGAATCTTGTTTGGAAGGTAAAATGACCAAAAGGTCGTTCTCTGCCAAAGGTACAAGAGCCACTGAATGTTTAGGATTGATACACACTGATGTATGTGGACCTATGAGCATTCAAGCTAGAGGTGGATATGAGTACTTCATCACCTTCACAGATGATTACTCGAGATTTGGCTATGTGTATCTCATGCGACATAAGTCGGATGCTTTTGACATGTTCAAAGCATTCAAAGCTGAAGTAGAAAATCAGCTTGAGAAACACATAAAAATCTTGAGATCTGATCGTGGTGGAGAATATCTATCTGGTGAGTTTCAGCAATATCTTATTGATAATGGGATAGTTTCTCAGTTTTCTGCACCAGGTACACCTCAACAGAATGGGTAGCAGAAAGGAGAATTAGAACTCTTTTGGATATGGTTAGGTCTATGTTGAGTTATTCAACACTTCCTATTTCTTTTTGGGGATATGCTTTACAAACTACTATATACATTCTAAACGATGTACCGTCTAAATCTGTTCCTAAAACACCGCATGAGTTGTGGACTGGGCGCAAGCCTAGTTTACAACACTTAAGGATATTTGGTTGTCCTGCGCATGTGTTGAAAGGAAAGACAGATAAGATGGAGTCCCGTTCAGAAACTTGTATATTTGTAGGGTATCCAAAAGAAACTAAAGGATATTATTTCTATAGTCCTTCAGATCTTAAAGTATTTGTTTCGACAAATGCTAAAATTCTGGAAAAGGACTATATGAATGATTTTGTGCCTAGAAGTAGAATTGTCCTGAATGAGATGTCAGGAGATACAATTCCACGAGAGGTTACACAACCTAACCCAATTGTAAGTTCCGATCCAACACAAGAGCAACAACCTACCATTCCTCGTCGTAGTGGGAGGGTTAGAACACAACCCGAAAGATACATCGGTCTGGGAGAATCAGTGGAGAATCAGTGGAGAATCTCCCGGACGACGATGATCCCTACACGTATAAGGAAGCAATGGAGGATGTTGATAGTCGCCATTGGCAAAAGGCAATGAAATCTGAGATTGAATCTATGTTCGATAACAAAGTCTGGTCCCTTGTAGACTTGCCTAAAGGGATAAAACCCATTGGGTGCAAGTGGGTATATAAGAGGAAAAGAGGTATGGATGGAAATGTGGAAACCTTTAAAGCTAGATTGGTAGCTAAAGGGTATACACAGAAAAAATGTATCGATTACGAGGAAACCTTCTCTCCTGTGGCCATGCTTAAATCCATAAGGATACTTTTGTCCATTGCAGCATCTTTAGATCTAGAGATTTGGCAAATGGACGTCAAGACAGCTTTCCTTAATGGAAGTCTTGACGAAAGCATTTACATGATGCAACCAGAGGGATTCATTGAAAAGGGCCAAATGGAAAAGGTATGCAAGTTGCAGAAATCCATATATGGATTAAAGCAAGCATCCAGATCCTAGAACATAAGGTTCGATCAAGCTGTAAAAGGTTTTGGATTTATTCAAAATCCTGACGAACCTTGTGTATACAAAAGGATTAAAGGCGACAAGTTGGTTTTCCTGATTCTTTATGTTGATGATATACTACTCATTGGAAATGATGTAGGTGTATTGACATCAGTAAAAGAATGGTTAGCAAAACAATTTGATATGAAGGACTTAGGAGAAGCAAGTTTTATTCTAGGTATCCAAGTAATAAGGGATAGAAAGAATAAAACGATTGCATTATCCCAAGCTTCATACATAGAAAAGATCTTGTCTAGGTTTTCCATGCAGGATTCCAAGAAAGGTATGTTACCTTTTAGACATGGAATCTTCCAATAGGGATTGGGTAGACATAGACTCCAATAGGAAGTAGATCAAGGTTGGTCACTTTTGAGGAATTTCTAATCTATCATCCAACATATATAGTACCCAATGGTTGTAGTTCAACCTGTGGATGTTTCCTCCTTGGAGGTTTTACCACGTTAAAAAATCTCATGTGTTAATTCTTTCCATTTCTGTCTTTCTTATTTGTTTATGTGTATATTTTAATCTTGTTGCATATTATTCACTTGTGATGTATATTGGAATAAGATTTTGTAAAGTGTGATTTATAAGCAAATTCATTTTGATCATAATTGTAAATATAATTATTTTGTATAGTGTTACCTTTGTGTATAGTTATATTTGTTTATACTTGTAATACATTGAACCATATTGAAATACAAGTATTCTTAGTTGTTGAGATTTAATATTATTATTCCTCATGTAACTCATTGATATATATATACAATGCTATTAGAAAGTCCTTGTAAAAGGCATGAAGTCTTGGCTAGGACAAGGTGTCCGGATAGTCAAGCAATGAAGAATTGGTTAGGACAAGAGGTCCGGATAACGAGGCAAGAAGTCATGGCTAGGATCGAAAAGGTATGGATAGCTATGCATGGGAGGCACTCTAAAGGCATGAGTGCTTTGGATAGGGAATTGGCTATATTATTGGTACGCCCGGGCGTTTGGTTAGACATAGACTCCAATAAAGAGTGTTGCATGGGATGTGCATTGGCTCTTGAGGAATTTCTTATCCTCCAACGATGTTGGTTTGGTATGGACTCCAATATATGGTGGCTTCGCATCATTGAGGGATTTTGTATCTTCCAATAGGGATTGGGTAGACATAGACTCCAATAGGAAGTAGATCAAGGTTGGTCACTTTTGAGGAATTTCTATTCTATCATCCAATTTATATAATACCCAATGGTTGTAGTTCAACCCGTGGATGTTTCCTCCTTGGAGGTTTTACCACGTTAAAAAATCTCATGTGTTAATCCTTTCCATCTCTCTCTTTCTTATTTGTTTATGTGTATATTTTAATATTGTTGCATATTATTCACTTGTGATGTATATTGGAATAAGATTTTGTAAAGTGTGATTTATAAGCAAATTCATTTTGATCATAATTGTAAATATAATTATTTTGTATAGTGTTACCTTTGTGTATAGTTATATTTGTTTATACTTGTAATACATTGAACCATATTGAAATACAAGTATTCTTAGTTGTTGAGATTTAATATTATTATTCCTCATGTAACTCATTGATATATATATACAATGCTATTAGAAAGTCCTTGTAAAAGGCATGAAGTCTTGGCAAGGACAAGGTGTCCGGATAGTCAAGCAATGAAGAATTGGTTAGGACAAGAGGTCCGGATAACGAGGCAAGAAGTCATGGCTAGGATCGAAAAAGTCTGGATAGCTATGCATGGGAGGCACTCTAAAGGCATGAGTGCTTTGGATAGGGAATTGGCTATATTATTGGTCCGCCCGGGCGTTTGGTTAGACATAGACTCCAATAAAGAGTGTTGCATGGGATGTGCATTGGCTCTTGAGGAATTTCTTATCCTCCAACGATGTTGGTTTGGTATGGACTCCAATGTATGGTGGCTTCGCATCATTGAGGGATTTTGTATCTTCCAATAGGGATTGGGTAGACATAGACTCCAATAGGAAGTAAATCAAGGTTGGTCACTTTTGAGGAATTTCTATTCTATCATCCAATTTATATAATACCCAATGGTTGTAGTTCAACCCGTGGATGTTTCCTCCTTGGAGGTTTTACCACGTTAAAAAATTTCATGTGCTAATCCTTTCCATCTCTCTCTTTCTTATTTGTTTATGTGTATATTTTAATATTGTTGCATATTATTCACTTGTGATGTATATTGGAATAAGATTTTGTAAAGTGTGATTTATAAGCAAATTCATTTTGATCATAATTGTAAATATAATTATTTTGTACAGTGTTACCTTTCTGTATAGTTATATTTGTTTATACTTGTAATACATTGAACCATATTGAAATACAAGTATTCTTTGTTGTTGAGATTTTATGTTATTATTCCTCATGCAACTCATTGATAAATATAGACAATGCTACTAGGAAGTCCTTGTAAAAGGCATGAAGTGTTGGCTACGACAAGGTGTCCGGATAGTCAAGCAAGGAAGACTTGGTTAGGACGAGAGGTCCGAATAACCACGCAAGAAGTCATGGCTAGGATCGAGAAGGTCTGGATAGCTATGCATGGGAGGCACTCTAAAGGCATGAGTGCTTTGGATAGGGAGTTGGCTACATTATTGGTAGGCCCAGGCGTTTGGTTAGATATAGACTCCAACAAAGAGTGTTGCACGGGATGTGCATTGGCTTTTGAGGAATTTCTAATCCTCCAACGATGTTGGTTTGGTATGGACTCCAATATATGGTGGCTTCGCATCATTAAGGGATTTTGTATCTTCCAATAGGGATTGGCTAGACATAGACTCCAATAGGAAGTAGATCAAGGTTGGTCACTTTTGAGGAATTTCTAATCTATCATCCAATTTATATAGTACCCAATGGTTGTAGTTCAACCCGTGGATGTTTCCTCCTTGGAGGTTTTACCACGTTAAAAAATCTCATGTGTTAATCCTCTCCATCTCTCTCTTTCTTATTTGTTTATGTGTATATTTTAATATTGTTGCATATTATTCACTTGTGATGTATATTGGAATAAGATTTTGTAAAGTGTGATTTATAAGCAAATTCATTTTGATCATAATTGTAAATATAATTATTTTGTATAGTGTTACCTTTGTGTATAGTTATATTTGTTTATACTTGTAATACATTGAACCATATTGAAATACAAGTATTCTTTGTTGTTGAGATTTTATGTTATTATTCCTCATGCAACTCATTGATATATATAGACAATGCTACTAGGAAGTACTGGTAAAAGGCATGAAGTCTTGACTAGGACAAGGTGTCCGGATAGTCAAACAAGAAAGATTTGGTTAGGATAAGACGTCCGGATAATCAAGCAAGAAGTCATGGCTAGGATCGAGAAGGTCTAGATAGCTATGCATGGGAGGCTCTCTAAAGGCATGAGTGCTTTGGATAGGGAGTTGGCTACATTATTGGTAGGCCCGGGCGTTTGGTTAGACATAGACTCCAATAGAGAGTGTTGCATGGGATGTGCACTGGCTCTTGAGGAATTTCTTATCCTCCAACGATGTTGGTTTGGTATGGACTCCGATATATGGTGGCTTCGCATCATTGAGGGATTTTGTATCTTCCAATAGGGATTGGGTAGACATAGACTCCAATAGGAAATAGATCAAGGTTGGTCACTTTTGAGGAATTTCTAATCTATCATCCAATATATATAGTACCCAATGGTTGTAGTTCAACCCGTGGATGTTTCCTCCTTGGAGGTTTTACCACATTAAAAAATCTCATGTGTTAATTCTTTCCATCTCTCTCTTTCTTATTTGTTTATGTGTATATTTTAATCTTGTTGCATATTATTCACTTGTGATGTATATTGGAATAAGATTTTGTAAAGTGTGATTTATAAGCAAATTCATTTTGATCATAATTGTAAATATAATTATTTTGTATAGTGTTACCTTTGTGTATAGTTATATTTGTTTATACTTGTAATACATTGAACCATATTGAAATACAAGTATTCTTAGTTGTTGAGATTTAATATTATTATTCCTCATGTAACTCATTGATATATATATACAATGCTATTAGAAAGTCCTTGTAAAAGGCATGAAGTCTTGGCTAGGACAAGGTGTCCGGATAGTCAAGCAATGAAGAATTGGTTAGGACAAGAGGTCCGGATAACGAGGCAAGAAGTCATGGCTAGGATCGAAAAGGTATGGATAGCTATGCATGGGAGGCACTCTAAAGGCATGAGTGCTTTGGACAGGGAATTGGCTATATTATTGGTACGCCCGGGCGTTTGGTTAGACATAGACTCCAATAAAGAGTGTTGCATGGGATGTGCATTGGCTCTTGAGGAATTTCTTATCCTCCAACGATGTTGGTTTGGTATGGACTCCAATATATGGTGGCTTCGCATCATTGAGGGATTTTGTATCTTCCAATAGGGATTGGGTAGACATAGACTCCAATAGGAAGTAGATCAAGGTTGGTCACTTTTGAGGAATTTCTATTCTGTCATCCAATTTATATAATACCCAATGGTTGTAGTTCAACCCGTGGATGTTTCCTCCTTGGAGGTTTTACCACGTTAAAAAATCTAATGTGTTAATCCTTTCCATCTCTCTCTTTCTTATTTGTTTATGTGTATATTTTAATATTGTTGCATATTATTCACTTGTGATGTATATTGGAATAAGATTTTGTAAAGTGTGATTTATAAGCAAATTCATTTTGATCATAATTGTAAATATAATTATTTTGTATACTGTTACCTTTCAGTATAGTTATATTTGTTTATACTTGTAATACATTGAACCATATTGATATACAAGTATTCTTTGTTGTTGAGATTTTTTGTTATTATTCCTCATGCAACTCATTGATATATATAGACAATGCTACTAGGAAGTCCTTGTAAAAGGCATGAAGTGTTGGCTACGACAAGGTGTCCGGATAGTCAAGCAAGGAAGACTTGGTTAGGACGAGAGGTCCGAATAACCAGGCAAGAAGTCATGGCTAGGATCGAGAAGGTCTGGATAGCTATGCATGGGAGGCACTCTAAAGGCATGAGTGCTTTGGATAGGGAGTTGGCTACATTATTGGTAGGCCCGGGCGTTTGGTTAGATATAGACTCCAGTAAAGAGTGTTGCATGGGATGTGCATTGGCTTTTGAGGAATTTCTAATCGTCCAACGATGTTGGTTTGGTATGGACTCCAATATATGGTGGCTTCGCATCATTAAGGGATTTTGTATCTTCCAATAGGGATTGGCTAGACATAGACTCCAATAGGAAGTAGATCAAGGTTGGTCACTTTTGAGGAATTTCTAATCTATCATCCAATTTATATAGTACCCAGTGGTTGTAGTTCAACCCGTGGATGTTTCCTCCTTGGAGGTTTTACCACGTTAAAAAATCTCATGTGTTAATCCTTTCCATCTCTCTCTTTCTTATTTGTTTATGTGTATATTTTAATATTGTTGCATATTATTCACTTGTGATGTATATTGGAATAAGATTTTGTAAAGAGTGATTTATAAGCAAATTCATTTTGATCATAATTGTAAATATAATTATTTTGTATAGTGTTACCTTTGTGTATAGTTATATTTGTTTATACTTGTAATACATTGAACCATATTGAAATACAAGTATTCTTTGTTGTTGAGATTTTATGTTATTATTCCTCATGCAACTCATTGATATATATAGACAATGCTACTAGGAAGTACTGGTAAAAGGCATGAAGTCTTGACTAGGACAAGGTGTCCGGATAGTCAAACAAGAAAGATTTGGTTAGGATAAGAGGTCCGGATAACCAAGCAAGAAGTCATGGCTAGGATCGAGAAGGTCTAGATAGCTATGCATGGGAGGCTCTCTAAAGGCATGAGTGCTTTGGATAGGGAGTTGGCTACATTATTGGTAGGCCCGGGCGTTTGGTTAGACATAGACTCCAATAGAGAGTGTTGCATGGGATGTGCACTGGCTCTTGAGGAATTTCTTATCCTCCAACGATGTTGGTTTGGTATGGACTCCGATATATGGTGGCTTCGCATCATTGAGGGATTTTGTATCTTCCAATAGGGATTGGGTAGACATAGACTCCAATAATAAGTAGATCAAGGTTGGTCACTTTTGAGGAATTTCTAATCTATCATCCAATATATATAGTACCCAATGGTTGTAGTTCAACCCGTGGATGTTTCCTCCTTGGAGGTTTTACCACATTAAAAAATCTCATGTGTTAATTCTTTCCATCTCTCTCTTTTTTATTTGTTTATGTGTATATTTTAATCTTGTTGCATATTATTCACTTGTGATGTATATTGGAATAAGATTTTGTAAAGTGTGATTTATAAGCAAATTCATTTTGATCATAATTGTAAATATAATTATTTTGTATAGTGTTACCTTTGTGTATAGTTATATTTGTTTATACTTGTAATACAATGAACCATATTGAAATACAAGTATTCTTTGTTGTTGAGATTTTATGTTATTATTCCTCATGCAACTCATTGATATATATAGACAATGCTACTAGGAAGTACTGGTAAAAGGCATGAAGTCTTGACTAGGACAAGGTGTCCGAATAGTCAAACAAGGAAGATTTGGTTAGGATAAGAGGTCCGGATAACCAAGCAAGAAGTCATGGCTAGGATCGAGAAGGTCTAGATAGCTATGCATGTGAGGCTCTCTAAAGGCATGAGTGCTTTGGATAGGGAGTTGGCTACATTATTGGTAGGCCCGGGCGTTTGGTTAGACATAGACTCCAATAGAGAGTGTTGCATAGGATGTGCACTGGCTCTTGAGGAATTTCTTATCCTCCAACGAAGTTGGTTTGGTATGGACTCTGATATATGGTGGCTTCGCATCATTGAGGGATTTTGTATCTTCCAATATGGATTGGGTAGACATAGACTCCAATAGGAAGTAGATCAAGGTTGGTCACTTTTGAGGAATTTCTAATCTATCATCCAATATATATAGTACCTAATGGTTGTAGTTCAACCCGTGGATGTTTCCTCCTTGGAGGTTTTAGCACATTAAAAAATCTCATGTGTTAATTCTTTCTATCTCTCTCTTTCTTATTTGTTTATGTGTATATTTTAATCTTGTTGCATATTATTCACTTGTGATGTATATTGGAATAAGATTTTGTAAAGTGTGATTTATAAGCAAATTCATTTTGATCATAATTGTAAATATAATTATTTTGTATAGTGTTACCTTTGTGTATAGTTATATTTATTTATACTTGTAATACATTGAACCATATTGAAATACAAGTATTATTTGTTGTTGAGATTTTATATTATTATTCCTCATGCAACTCATTGATATATATAGACAATGTTTAAATGATCACATGCTTATCTTGTCCTTGTATGAATGTTTGATTTATGTGTTGTATGTAAAGTTACCTTGAGGGACAAACATGAGTTTGTTTTAAGGGTTTGAAAAAGACATAAATACCTATTCACCCCCCCCCCCCCCCCCCCCCCCCCCCCATTTCCCCTCCTCCTCCTCCTCCTCCTCCTCTAGGTATGCTTTAAGCAATTTAACTTACGTTTGTATACTTTCACCAAGACATCAACGTCAAGAAAATCTGACTCAATATCATAAGGTAACTCAATTAACTCATTTAAGATCCTCGAGTTGACTCTAAAGACAACACCTCTAAAATTCAACAAGGCATTCTCAAAGAAAGTACTATCCATATACGCATGATAGAATTCTCTAACCATGGTATCATTCACTATTCCTAGCATTTTAATCCAAGTACTACAATTTCTTTTAATAATGATTTTATGAACATAAGAACCATTACAAGAATCTAAATCAATACCTTTTTCTTGAATAATCTTTTTGCGCCCAAAAATCTCCGAAAGCTTCTGAAAGGAATAATGAATTCCCGTTTACGCGTACGTGTCTTTTAAATATGACCCAGAGGTTATGTGAAAAGGTTGTTAATCTGTTATTACCAAATTTTCGGATTAGTCAATATTACAAATATAACCCCAATTCACAAAACAATAATCAAGTGTAATATGGTGTGGAAATATAAACGACACTTGATTTTTACGTGGAAACCCTAAACAAGGAAAAACAACGGGCTGGTAAGTGCGCCACACTCGAACCTCGAATCCCCTAATTGTGATAGCGTATACAACCTAATCCTGGTTTGACAACCTAATCCCGGCCAATATCCCGCTACCATTACCCGCAGACCTGTAAAATTGGACCTAGTCCAATTTGCTCATGTGACCACCTAATCCCGGTGTACAACCTAATCCCGGTCTACACAAGACTTACTTCTCCGAAGAGATCAACACCCTAAGTGAATATGCAATGATATCCAAATATGCAATATAGAGCTAGGGTACTCTAGATGCTTACCTAGGATTATATGATGACAATAAAATCAATCCTAGATATGAAAATAGCTATATGTCATGGCATACAACTTTAGCTAAGTAAAGGATAACCAATCCTAAATACAAAGCTATCACAAATAACCCACAAACATTCAAAAGATTAACTAGTTGATTAAAAAACAATCTATCAACCTAGTTATAAATAAATCACACGAGAATGTTTATGGCATAGCTTTTAGGCAATAAAGACCTAATCAATTAAGTTATCAAAAATAATCTCAATCATATAATAAGATTAATTAGCTAGATATAAAATAGGCATGAAAACCTAGCTAACATAAATAACTCAATCAACACATAATCTCAATCATGTATGTAGAAATTACTCAAAGAACATACAAGTGATAAAAGAGATAAATTGATAAGTAAAAACACTAATTATGTAAGATAAAAGTGTTCAACAAATCATACCATGTGTGTTGAAGAAGACCCATGCATTAGCACATACTAGATGAACCTAGATAATGCCTAGATGATGATTTGTGCATGTGGGAATGGGTTTAGAGAGATAAAGATGTAATCTTTAAGCTTTTTCTCTCAAGTCTCTCTTTCTCTCTCAAGAATATGGAGACTCTCTCTCTAGGGTTTGATTTTGTGGCTCTGCCCTCAAAATGATGACATAGATATGTATTTATAATGCCCAAGTGAAACTATGTCATTTTGGAAGAAATGGAAAACTTATGGGCATTTTCGCGGTACTCGCGTCAGTGCAGTGGCTCAAGATTCGAGCACTTCGAAACATGACCAAACGACATCAAAACCTTTCGTATGATATATCGTTGGAAAGTTATGGATGTCTAATTTTTACTCATTTTTATAGAATGACAATTCATTGTCTATAGAAAAAGTTATGGTCAATTGAGTGACCAAAGGTCAGAAACGGATAACAACAGAGTTTCCCTGTTTTGGTTGTAACTTTGGAGATTTTAAAACCAATCCAACCGGTCATACAATATTACGAATAATATACCTTGGAAAGGTATGGATGTCTAGTTTGTACAAAAATTTTCAAAACTCATTTTGAAGCTTTGTATAAAAAGTTATGGTCACAAGACCATGCAAAGGTCAGTTTTGAAAATACTTGAAACATTGAAATCCAATCTTTTGAAATTAGACACCTTACTCCAATCAACCAAACCAAAACTACCACTTATCCAAGAGAAGAATGAAACCTTCTCAAGTGGTCAACCATCGTGCTAAGACATGCACACCATCGTGCAAGCACGGACGTTTTCGAACATCCTTCGGGAAACAAATTATACCACACTTAAAACTAACATACATGAAGTGCATGTGTGGGTATTGAATGCATCCTAATGCCTAACATGTCATGGCATTAACATTGAACAAGATGCACTCAATTTAAACATGCATGAATAAAATTCATGACTTTGCATCCTAATGCCTAAACATGTCATGGCATTTCAATAAACTAGATGCAATTAAATAAACATGCATGAAGAGATATTCAACAATTATGAATGCACACATATGAAAACACACAACATATAAGTATAAGAAATATGCATGAGTTGTGAGTGTGTGCAACTATGATCTCTTCAAAGCATGTAAGCACTAGAATTTACCTTTGGTGCTTCTTCTCTTGAGGTCTTGAGAGGGCCATTGAACTTTCATCAATTCCTAAGCTACCTTTACAACAAGCCACACATGTGGTTTGTCCACGAAATAAGAAAATCAATAATTGGGAATCCTTACAGCTTCAACCTGTTACTCTTGGCTATCTTTGAAGAAGAGGAGGATTTAGACTTGTCTATGGGATTATAAGGGTTGTTAGTCCCAACTATCTTGGATTTTCCCATAATCTTGAGTAGTGTATCACTAAAACACGAAAACAAACGTGAGTGAGAACATGAAAACAAGTTAGTAACTAATAAACATATACAAAGGCAAAAACATCATTTTTGAACAAATCAATTGCATATAAAAAGTTATCATAGCATCTTTAAGATTTATCAAAAACAAGAATAATGCCAACAAACAACAATCTTGAAGAATATGTGAACATATCATAAAAGAGAACAAAAACATAGCATATAATGCTCCACCTTGATAAATGCCCCAGTAGGGAAAAATCGTAGTACACGCAGCAGAAGCGAGACTAAAAATAGTTTTAGTACGTTTAAAATTTTTTCCTTTGATGAACCTTATCCCTTTAAATTAATTAACCATACATATAAAGTAACAAAAAGTAGAATACCTTTTGTCGCGTGATCCGATTGACTTACGTCGATGGTAATCCGCAAGATCTTTAATCCTAGCACGAACACGAATCACCTAGGAGCGTGGTCTCCCTTTTCTTTGAATTGCATACCTGAGAATGGACAAACAAACTTTCTTTTTCTTTTGTTAGTCACAAAACAATCAAAAGACCACAAAGATTATTCCGGTCACTTTTGAGTTCTCAATCTAATGATCGAAACTCGCGTGAACATAATTCGATGTTGTACACACAAGCTTATTGATGAACAAGCAATTAGTGTACCATCAAAAGAATAATCTCTTCTCTCTTTTATGTCTTGGTAGAATAATTAAACACTTTTCTATGAGTTGAGAAGAAGAAGAAAATTGATCAAGTAAAACCAGTGGGGTGGCCGAATTCTATAGTATGTATTATATAGGGTGGCCGAAATTTCTTCTCCTCTTCCTTTAGGGTTGGCCGAATCCTACTTGTGATACAATTAGGGTTGGCCGAAAATCCTCTTCCAAAAAGGATTTGTGCTTTGCCCTAATTTCAATCAACTTTAGAATCATAACCCTAATTTAACTCATAAGTATTTTATTCTTTTATTGACTTAATAAAAAGACTTCTTATTTGATTAAATAAATAAACTTAATTATTTATTTTCTTACCAAACAAGTCTTTTACTTTTAGTATACATAGAGTATAACTCTAGGAAAACATATTTCCTAATGAGAAAAAGATTTTGTTTCTTAATTAAATAAAATAAATTAATTAATTCTCATTTAATCAAACAATAAAATAAAATAATATTTTTGACTATGTATATAGCCTTGCCGCCCCACTTACAATAAATGGGCCAAATATTATTCCCTTATTTTATTTAATCCATTGGACTTTAAATAAAAAGCACACATGTGAACCAGACCCATTCTTACTAAAAGAAACAAGCCCACATGTCTTTCATTAATATATTAATATAATTGATCAACCCATTAAACAAATAATGTGCAAATTATATTCTTAATATATTAAATGCAATTCTAGATGGACCCATAAATTGGTCCGGTAGAATAAATCAAGTGATCCATTCAAGTCCGTGTGGATTGGGGATCTTGGCGGGCTATCTAAATTTAAGCTTCAATAGACATAACCTAATCACAATCGACAAATGATTCACTTAGGTCCGATCCATTAATTTTAACTCATTCCACTAAAGAGCTAAAATTGAACTCTTAAATAAAGATAGAATAATACCCTAGACAATCATGTTGGAGATAGTGTATTCTCGTGATTAATATCAGTAATCGCCAAGAGTTCATAGACCGCCTATAACTCTCCAAGTTACTATATTTACTCATATGACCACGTTTTGAACTTGGATATTTATACTTGTCCAGAAGCCATGTTTTCAATAGTCACTATCGAAAACTCAACGTTGAGATTTAATATCCAATTACCTCAAAACATCCATATGATGATATTATACTCTCATTTAATAAATGGAGCCACGATGTTCATATCTATAAATGAAGTCCTCTATCGATTAACAAATGATTATCACCAAACTATCGAGGATAGACTATGCTATATAGTCGTACTCATTGATAACTCAAATGATACCACTTACAACCATAAGTCCATCATTTATCTCAGGATTAAGATAGACTCTCCGATTGTCCTGATAATGAAAAGACTACTATCTATTGACGGTTCTAGATAAAGCTTTTCATTGTGATCCAATTCAATGCACCCAGTGCACTAGATTCTTTTACTCGAAGACACTCTGATGATTTTAGACTCATCATATCTCATTTGATCCCACTCAAATGCTAGCAAAAGAATTCTACAACTTTAACAAGATAAAGGTGCCCAACCTTTAACTTAAGTTGTGAACTTTATTCAAGACTAACTAAAGAATTGTGTCTACCTCATACATATCCAGATGTATGAACAATTCTTATTTTCTCATAGTCTTTAGACCTTATAATTATTTACTTTGACAATTATAATATTAAACTATAAATGCTATAAGATTTGTTAAACCAGAAATCACTTTATTAATATGAAAAAGATTGTCAATTACAATATTACACTCTTGCTATTGAGCATAATCCTAACAATCTCCCACTTGCGCTATAGCAAATGTGTCATATCTCTCATGCCCATGTTCTCTAGATGCCTATCGAAACTCTTTTGAGGTAGAGCCTTTGTGAAGGGATCCGCTAGATTTTCTGCTGACGCGATTTTGGTAATTGTCACGTCACCCCTTTGAACAATCTCCCTTAAAAGGTGATACTTTCTTTCAATGTGTTTTCCTCTTTTGTGACTTCTTGGTTCTTTCGAATTAGCCACTGCTCCACTGTTGTCACTGTAGATAGTGATCTGCTTATTTGCACTAGGAACCACTTCCAAGTCTATCAAGAATTGGCGGAGCCAAACAGCCTCTTTGGCAGCCTCGCATGCAGCAACATACTCAGCTTCCATGGTGGAATCAGCAATACAAGATTACTTGATACTCCTCCATATGACTGCTCATCCTCCAATAGTAAACACAGCCCCTGATGTGGATTTTCTGGAGTCAGAATCTGATTGGAAATCAGAATCTATATACCTAACGGGAATTAAATCCCCTCCAGAGTATACAAGCATATTATCTCTCGTTCTCTTGATATACTTGAAAATATGCTTAACTGCCGTCCAGTGATCAGGACCAGGTTTCGATTGAAACTTGCTAACTATGCCAACAGCAAAACAAATATCTGGTCTAGTGCAGAGCATTGCATACATGAGACTTCCAATTGCTGAGGCATATTGAACTCTACTCATGAATTGCTCTTCATGCTCATTCTTAGGAACTCGTTCCTTAGAAAGTTTGATTCCATGTCTGAAAGGTAACATACCTTTCTTGGAATCCTGCATGGAAAACCTAGACAAGATCTTGTCTATGTATGAAGCTTGGGATAATGCAATCATTTTTTTCTTTCTATCCCTTATTACTTGGATACCTAGAATAAAACTTGCTTCTCCTAAGTCCTTCATATCAAATTGTTTTGATAACCATTCTTTTACTGATGTCAATACACCTACATCGTTTCCAATGAGTAGTATATCATCAACATAAAGAATCAGGAAAACCAACTTGTCGCCCTTAATCCTTTTGTATACACAAGGTTCATCAGGATTCTGAATAAATCCAAAACCTTTGACAACTTGATCGAACCTTATGTTCCAGGATCTGGATGCTTGCTTTAATCCATATATGGATTTCTGCAACTTGCATACCTTTTGCATTTGGCCCTTTTCAATGATTCCTTCTGGTTGCGTCATGTAGATGCTTTCGTCAAGACTTCCATTAAAGAAAGCTGTCTTGACGTCCATTTGCCAAATCTCTAGATCTAAAGATGCTGCAATGGACAAGAGTATCCTAACGGATTTAAGCATGGCCACAGGAGATGAAAAGAATACTCGGTGTGTTCTAAATATTATCTAGAGGGGGGGTGAATAGATTTTTTCTAATTATTACCCAATTTTCGCATGCATGTGAATTTTACGAAAATGCCCCTACTAGTCAAAAATACATACAAGTGTAATAAGATGCGGAAATTAAATAACACTTGAATTTTACGTGGAAACCCAACCACTGGGAAAAACCACGGGCTGTATAGTGCGCCACACTCGGAACTCGAAATCACTAATTGAAATGAAGTTTACAACCTATGTAGACCTCGTCTAACACTCCGGTCTATAACCCCTCACTTCTACCCAGCGGGCCTTTATTAGCAACCCTATTCCAATTTGCTTGAGGCCTAAGAACTCTTAGCCTCAAGACTTACTTCTCAATGAAGAGAAACAACCTATGTGAATATATATGAATATTCAAATAACAAACAAGGCTAGGTAACCTTAGATGCTTATCTAGGATGATGAGATAATCAATTTAAATCAACCCTAGATATCAATTGCTAAATGACATGTCAAATAGCTTAGCTAATCAAGATTAATTAAAAACCTAATTAGCTATCACAATCAACACTCAATCATTTTCATCACAAATAATCTCTAACTTGTATCTAGCATATAATCAAAAGCATACAAGTAATTAAAGAGATGTATTAATATGAAAAACACTAAAGTAATATGAAATTAGTGAAGAACATACCAAATTAGATGTGATGATTCAAAACCATGCATGGATCAATTCTATGAAGGCATAGAAGATCAAATATGAAATTTGATGCAAAAGGGATTTGATTTGAGTGTTTAAAGTTGAGTTCTTGATTTGATTTTTTCTCAAAAATCTCTCTTGAATGTTTAGGGTTCTAAGGTCTCAAAGAACTTTTTCAGAGAATGAGAAAATAAGATATTTATAGACATCAAGAATTGGGCATGTGAAAAGACAATTTTGCCCCTGAAACGCACCGTTCGGCGGTTTCTATCGGCGGCCAGGCTGCCGATAACGTCCGCCGAATTGAGCTCGTGAAGAACAGAGCATCAACGGCGGTTTCATTCGACGGTTTCGTGACCACCGAATTAGACCGAGAGATTAAAATCGATCAGGTATGAACGGCGGTTTCAAACGGCGGTCGTGACCGCCGATCTTGACCGCATAATTGCTTCAGACCAATCTGGAGTGAAACGACGGTTTCATTCAGTGGCCAGGCCGCCGATCATAACCGCTGATCACCAACAATGGTGAAAACCAAGGAGAAGCCAAGGGCATTCTCCATAGGCGGTCTTCGCGCGAAACCAAGCACTCATTAGTGCAAGCGCGGACGTTTCTGAACAATGTCGGGAAACGAATTATAAAGCACATATACACACAACAAGATATATCAACCAAAGTGCTAGTGTGTAAAGTGACATGTGAAGAGTATGCACATAAAAATAAGCAAATATGCAATTATAGCAAGAATGCTAGGTGTGTGTATGCTACTAATTCTCTTCAAAGAAAACCAAGCACAAGAGATTATACCTTAGGCGTGCTTGTATCTTGAGGTCATGGAAGGGCCTTTGATCTTCAACCTTAAACACTTAGACTACCCTTACATTCAAAACCCCAACATGTGGTTTGACCACGAAATAAGCCAATCAACAAAACGGGAATCCTTACAGGAGAGAAGGTTTCCTCGTAATCGATACCTTCTTTCTGTGTATACCCTTTTAGCTACCAATCTAGCTTTAAAGGTTTCCACCTTTCCATCCATCCGTACCTCTTTTCCTCTTGTATACCCACTTGCACCCAATGGGTTTTATCCCTTTAGGCAAGTCTGCAAGGGACCAGACTTTGTTATCGAACATAGATTCAATCTCAGATTGCATTGCCTTTTGCCAATGGCGACTATCAATATCCTCCATTGCTTCCTTATACGTGTAGGGATCATCGTCGTCCGGGAGATTCTCCACTGATTCTCCCAGACCGATGTATCTTTCAGGTTGTGTTCTAACCCTCCCACTACGACGAGGAATGTCAGGTTGTTGATCTTGTGTTGGATCAGAACTTACAATTGGGTTAGGTTGTGTAACCTCTCATGGAATTGTATCTCCTGACATCTCATTCATGACAATTCTACTTCTAGGTACAAAATCATTCATATAGTCCTTTTTTAGAAATTTAGCGTTTGTCGAAACAAATACTTTAAGATCTGAAGGACTATAGAAATAATATCCTTTAGTTTCTTTTGGATACACTACAAATATACATGTTTCTGAACGGGACTCCATATTTTTTGTCTTTCCTTTTAACACATGCGCAGGACAACCAAATATCCTTAAGTGTTGTAAACTAGGCTTGCGCCTAGTCCACAACTCATACGGTGTTTGAGGAACTGACTTAGATGGTACATCATATCGTTTAGAATGTATATAGCAGTTTGTAAAGCATATCCCCAAAAAGAAATATGATGTGTTGAATAACTCAACATAGACCTAACCATATCCAAAAGAGTTCTATTTCTCCTTTTTGCCACCCCATTCTATTGAGGTGTTCCTGGTGCAGAAAACTGAGAAACTATCCCATTATCAATAAGATATTGCTGAAACTCACCAGATAGATATTCTCCACCACGATCAGATCTCAAGATTTTTATGTGTTTCTCAAACTGATTTTCTACTTCAGCTTTGAATGCTTTGAACATGTCAAAAGCATCCGAATTATGTCGCATGAGATACACATAGCTAAATCTTGAGTAATCATCTGTGAAGGTGATGAAGTACTCATATCCACCTCTAGCTTGAATGCTCATAGGTCCACATACATCAGTGTGTATCAATCCTAAACATTCAGTGGCTCTTGCGCCTTTGGCCAAGAACGACCTTTTGGTCATTTTACCTTCCAAACAAGATTCACAAGTTGGTAGATCATCAACCTTTAAGTCACTTAAAGGTCCGTCACATACCAATCTTTTAATCCTATTAAGGTTAATATGACCTAGGCGTAAATGCCATAGGTAGGTTTCAACTATTGATAATTTTACTCTTTTATGATCATGTTTCGTTAATTCTGTGTCTAACGAGTGAGAGATATTTCTATGCAAGAAGTATAGACCATATTCCAATGTACCTTGGCAAATAATTTTGTCATTCTTACTAATAATAAAAACTTTATTAAAAGTAACCGAATATCCAAATTTATTTAAACAAGAAACTGAAATTAAATTCCATTTGAATTGAGGTACATAATAAACGTCTATCAAATCTAAATACCTTCTAAAATCCAAATAAACTCTAATATCTCCCACTGCACTTGCAGACACTAACGTTCCGTTGCCCAAGCGCAAATTGATTTCATTCTTACTCAGCCTTCTCCTTTCTTGGAACCCCTTCAAGGAATAACAAACATGATTAGTGGCTCCAGAGTCTATGATCCAAGAATCAGTAGAATCTGCCAGAAAACATGTTTCAAGATAATTAACATTACCTTCTTCCTTCTTATTCTGGGACTTTGGGAAATTTCTTTTCCAATGTCCCTTTTCACCTCAAAAGAAGCATTTCCCTTTGATCTTGGTTACTTTCTTGGTCTCCTTCTTGGTAGGCCCAAGTTGCTTTTTCTTCTGTTGTTTCTTAACCTTCTGACGGGTCTTAACAGTAGCAACTTTACCAACCATATGAATCTCTTGACCTTTGCTTTTCACAAGGATCTTTTCAGCACTTTGAACATCTTGCATCAGGCCTTGTAAGGTGTATTCATTTTTGTTCAAAGTGTAGTCCAATTTGAACTTATCAAAGGAATCTGACAATGAATTGACAACCATATCAATTTTTGTCTCACCATCTATCTCAGCGCCATGCAGTTCAGCAATGTTGAGATGTGCTATGACTTTCATCATGTGATCCTTCACAGCCTGTCCAGGTTTCATCCTAAGATTCATAAAAGCAGTCACTGCCTCTCTCTTAGTCGTCCTGGACTTCATAGCAAACATCTCCTCTAGAGACATCATTATATCAGCAGCAGACTCCATTCCTTCATGCTGCTGTTGCAACACATCGGAGATAGTAGCCATAATGTAACATTTGGCCATATCATCTGAAGTCTTCCACTGCTCATACTCATCTCTTTGCATTATGCTAGATTTATTATTAGGAGCAGGTGGTTTAGGAGTAGTTAGAACAAACTTACGTTTTTCACTTTGCAGCAACAACCCAATTTTCCTTTTCCATGTGACATAATTATCTCCAGTTAAAGTATTATCTTTTAGGATGTTCATAAGTGATGGGGTCATGATTTCTGAATAAAACAAAAATTGTATGAGTAAATAATCATGATAAAGCACTTTTAAATATTTATCTAGAATTAAATAAATAACTCAATCATAAAAATTCAACGGTGATCTAACACCCATAAATGTTACGCCTCCTTTGGGAGTTTGCACCATTTACTAGTTAGACTAGGTCCCACCTAATTGTTAACATAACAACCAGTGTTTTCAATTTTAGCCTTTCAATTTTACTCAATAAAATTACATTGAGTGTGTTACCAAGATATCGACCCTCAATTTTTTCTCACGAAAATCCCTCCTTGGGGAGTAGATCTCATTTGAGTCCATTGTCTAGTCTCTCATTGTAACGAAGTATTTTGCTAAATTCCATTTATGGATGCCCCTTGGGGGGATTACCAATAAATAATAAAGCTCAACCAACCTTGGAGGCCATAGGTATTACAAAACACCTTCTCCCACTCAATTATTTAAGGCGTGTGATTAAATCCCATAGAATGATTTACCAAGTTATCTAGATGCCAATTTAGATACCTAAATCATTCAATGCATGTTCATACCAAAAGAGATATATGAGTGGCACTCCTATTCTATATGTCATGTTATCATACAATAACAAATATTGTAATATTTATGCAAAAAATAAATAGCAACAATTTTGGTCCATCCTAGAAAAGCAAGTAAATTACAATTGCTTAGGAATACAAGATCTTCAAGTGGCCATCAACCATACGCTCATCCCTCGGCTGCCTCCCATAGGCGTGCACACCCCACAACCCCACAACCCCACAAAAGGGCTGCCGTGCGCAGCCCATGAGAGTATATAGGGCTGCCGTGCACAGCCCACCATGATTTGGGCTTGCCATGCGTAGCCCAATCCACTCCTAGGGTGCACACGGTGCTCGTTCTTGGTTCCGGTTGCTTCCTTTTCTTCATGTCTTCGAATCTTCAATACCCGAATACATTACAGCAGTATATAAACTAATATAATACTGCAGTATTTTTTATTTTTTATTTTTATTTTTATTTTATTTTTTTTAATCACTGCAGTATTTTTTACAATAAAAAACTGCACCTAAATTTAATACAATAAAAAAAAAAACTGCACATAATATTAATACACTAAAAAAAAATAGCAACTACCAAGAAAGAATTATGGCGATGATAGACCACCCGTCTTGTTACAAACCTGAAACAAAAAATACATTCAAAATCGAGCAACAACAATCCACATATAAAATAATAACATATATAAAATAATAACATATATAAATCCATACATTCACATGTAATTATATATGCAAATACCTAGAGTGCCATCTCTTTCTAAACATGCATAATCACAATAAAAAGAAATAGATTCATGTATATATACGTTAATTAATTAAAAGGGTACAACCTAGGCTCTGATACCAATTGTAGGGAAAAATCGTAGTACACGCAGCGGAAGCGAGAGTAAAAATAGTTTTAGTATGTTTTAAAATTTTTCCTTTGATGAACTTTAACCCTTTAAATTAATTAACCATACATATAAAGTAACAAAAAGTAGAATACCTTTTGTCGCGTGATCCGATTGACTTACGTCGATGGTAATCCGCAAGATCTTTAATCCTAGCACGAACGTGAATCACCTAGGAGCGTGGTCTCCCTTTTCTTTGAATTGCGTACCTGAGAATGGACAAACAAACTTTCTTTTTCTTTTGTTAGTCACAAAACAATCAAAAGACCACAAAGATTATTCCGGTCACTTTTGAGTTCTCAATCTAATGATCGAAACTCACGTGAACCTAATTCGATGTTGTACACACAAGCTTATTGATGAACAAGCAATTAGTGTACCATTAAAAGAATAATCTCTTCTCTCTTTTATGTCTTGCTAGAATAATTAAACACTTTTCTATGAGTTGAGAAGAAGAAGAAAATTGATCCAGTAAAACCAGTGGGGTGGCCGAATTCTATAGCATGTATTATATAGGGTGGCCAAAATTTCTTCTCCTCTTCCTTTAGGGTTGGCCGAATCCTACTTGTGATACAATTAGGGTTGGCCGAAAATCCTCTTCCAAAAAGGATTTGTGCTTTGCCCTAATTTCAATCAACTTTAGAGTCCTAACCCTAATTTAACTCATAAGTATTTTATTCTTTTATTGACTTAATAAAAGGACTTCTTATTTGAATAAATAAATAAACTTAATTATTTATTTTCTTACCAAACAAGTCTTTTACTTTTAGTATACATATATTATAACTCTAGGAAACATATTTCCTAATCAGAAAAAGATTTTGCTTCTTAATTAAATAATTAATTAATAAATTAATTAATTCTCATTTAATCAAACAATAAAATAAAATAATATTTTTGACTATGTATATAGCCTTGCCGCCCCACTTACAATAAATGGGCCAAATATTATTCCCTTATTTTATTTAATCCATTGGACTTTAAATAAAAAGCCCACATGTGAACCATACCCATTCTTGCTAAAAGAAACAAGCCCACATGTCTTTCATTAATATATTAATATAATTGATCAGCCCATTAAACAAATAATGTGCAAATTATATTCTTAATATATTAAATGCAATTCTAGATGGACCCATAAATTGGTCCGGTAGAATATAACAAATGATCCATGCAAGTCCGTGTGGATTGGGGATCTTGGCGGGCTATCTAAATTTAAGCTTCAATAGACATAACCTAATCACAATCAACAAATGATTCACTTAGGTCCGATCCATTAATTTTAACTCATTCCACTAAAGAGCTAAAATTGAACTCTTAAATAAAGATAGAATAATACCCTAGACAATCATGTTGGAGATAGTGTATCTTCGTGATTAATATCAGTAATTGCCAAGAGTTCATAGACCGCCTATAACTCTCCAAGTTACTATATTTACTCATATGACCACGTTTTGAACTTGGATATTTTGACTTGTCCAGAAGCCATGTTTTCAATAGTCACTATAGAAAACTCAACATTGAGATTTAATATCCAATTACCTCAAAACATCCATATGATGATATTATACTCTCATTTAATAAATGGAGCCACGATGTCCATATCTATAAATGAAGTCCTCTATCGATTAACAAATGAATATCACCAAACTATCGAGGATAGACTATGCTATATAGTCGTACTCATTGATAACTCAAATGATACCACTTGCAACCATAAGTCCATCATTTATCTCAGGATTAAGATAGACTCTCCGATTGTCCTGATAATGAAAAGACTATTATCTATTGACGGTTCTAGATAAAGCTTTTCATTGTGATCCAATTCAATGCACCCAGTGCACTAGATTCTTTTACTCGAAGACACTCCGATGATTTTAGACTCATCATATCTCATTTGATCCCACTCAAATGCTAGCAAAAGAATTCTGCAACTTTAACAAGATAAAGGTGCCCAACCTTTAACTTAAGTTGTGAACTTTATTCAAGACTAACTAAAGAATTGTGTCTACCTCATACATATCCAGATGTACGAACAATTCTTCTTTTCTCATAGTCTTTAGACCTTATGATTATTTACTTTGACAATTATAATATTAAACTATAAATGCTATAAGATTTGTTAAACCAGAAATCACTTTATTAATATGAAAAAGATTGTCAATTACAATGTTACGCTCTTGCTATTGAGCATAATCCTAACAGCCCCATCTAACATCTAGATAGACAATTGTTCACAAAAATAGCCACACATTCACATCATCAAGCAATTTCAATTGATTTTCCAAATAATCTTCAAATAACAGTGAGAGTTACACTAAGATTTTCAATCACTCTCATATGTCTTCAAATATTGCTAGAGTATCAAAATACCAAATAAGCAAATGTGAGTGTGAAGATTTTGCTTCAAGTATATGAAATGAAGTAATTTGGTAATCAAACATGCAAACATTTTCAACATCTATTCATCTTAAGCATTTCCATAAAAAGGTCAAACTGGTTATCATCCGATATTTTGCTTATAAGGAGAATAGATTTCAACATGTCAGCATGTGTGTGCATGTGGCTCGTCATTCCATTTCTATTTGACAACACGAGCTAATTTGATTATTCAACTATACTCCATAAAGCTTTTTTGTTTTGTTTTGTTTTAGGCTTGAATCAAAGATTTTTTTTTTTTAGTGATTCATTTCAACACTTCTTTGATTTTTTTTCTAACATAAACATATACACCTCACGGCGGCTTTCACTCATCACAATTGTGTAGCCCTTTCCTACATTGGGCAGCTGCACAACCAAGGTGTGTAGCCCTTTCCATGAGGGTGCTCGTTGAGTACTATGTTGCCGAAGCAAATGAACATCAACCATAGGTCATCTTTAAACGTATTAGTCCTAGGACTTCAAGTGTATCCAAAACTTACATCTATCAAACTCAATGTAATTAACAAAGCATACAAGAGAAGCAAAGTGCATTTATGAAACCAAAATTTATGGCTTAAAAGCACATGATCAAAAAGCAATACAAAGAGACTTACTTAAGATTGCTACTTTTCAAGATAGTGACTTTCAAAGAATATGAAGCATATTTTTCATAACTTGCCACTCAACAATCATACAAACAATAACACACATCATGATTAAGATCAATGTGAACAATTATCACCAAAAGATCTTAAGAGAGCAAATGTCAAAGAGGACCATATAAACACTATACTAGTTCTCAATTATGACATGTTTCATGAATTGGTACATACAATGAGTTGAGAGATGAAAATTTAAGAAAGCAAGCAATATGATATAGAGATACCTTCGCAAGCAATTTTCATCAAATGCAAGGCCTTCACCCTTTTTATGAGTCCTCTTGGCTTGTTAGTCCACATGACAACAAGTTATAGGTGTGTCAATTCCAAGAGACTAAAGACTATCCATTTCAACTAAAAAAAAAACAATTTGACTTTCTCTAAAAGTCTTAATGTGATTGTCACCATATAGATTTAATAAACAACTTCTCAAAAAGTTAATAAACAGATTTTTACCATCATAACAATGAATGTGAGGTAGCTAAGGTCATGTCAAGTTATAGAGATACAAAGCAAACAAGCTAAGTTTCTTAACAACTTGACACTAATCTTAAAGCTAACTCACATGTACAACTTACACTATTGGCAAGAGCACTCACCCTTGACCCATTTGGTCTTAGATGAACCTACACAAACATTATCAAGATTCTTATTGACAACAATGTTATATCTAGAATAAAGACTTTCTATTACTTGCTCAATGAGAATATCATTGATACTCTGAGCTTCAACATTGCTAGCACATGCTTTGTCAACTTTCACAAGGTTTCCATTCTTCACATTCTGGATATTCTTAACATGTTTTTTGATATTATCATGCTTTCCAAACTCAAAAGCTTTAGCATGCTTAAAATGAAGTTCAATCTTTTTATCACTAGATGCATTTCCTAATTTGCAATGTTCAATGTATTTAAAACACTTGGGCTTGATATGGCCTATGGTATTGCAAAAATGACATATGGGAACAAAAAAAGAGATTTTACCTTCCGGAGTTGAAGAAGCACAAATGGGAGTTTCAATGGGTACCTTGTTCTTCAATTTGTTCTTTGTCTTGGAATGTCTCTTCTTAGGAGCTTTCTTGTCAACAATGACATTTTCCTCGCTTGTAGGAAGTGATGCTTTTATGAGCTTCTCCTCAACTACCAAGTCATTTGAGCCTCCTAAAGACAAACTAGAGATGATCCTATCCCTCTCAAGAACAATCCCTTCAACTTCTATAAGCTTCTTGGAAAGAGCATTCTTTTCACCCGAGAGTATTCGAGTTGTTGAAACAAACTCATCCATTTGCAAATTGATCAAAACATCTTTCTCATCAACCTCTCTTAAGGCTATCTTCAATTTCTCTTCAAGACTTTTCACCTTAGCCAAAAGATCATCATAGGTTGAATTTTCACTTAGCACATTTGATGATTCGAATCAACTTCCTTATCCAACGAATCTAGACATACATCCTCTTGAGTAGAGTGAGAGGCCATGAATACAACAAAGTTTCTCATCAACTATTCTTCACTAGAAGACTCATCACTTGAGCTCTCCTCATCACTAGAGTCATCATCTTCACTTTGCTTTCCCAAACACAAGTCTCTCCAATCAGCTCTTCCATGTTTAGATTAGGGAGGATTGAATTGAGACTTAGTTTTATACTTCAATTAAAGTGGAATGCATGTGTTGAGTTTAATGTGCTTGTGGGTCATTTTAGTATGGTGGTAAGTTTCCTACCTATGAGCTTCAAGGATATAAATGCATTGCTTGTTTATTTTTGTAATTTTTATTTTTATTTTTGTTTAGATCCAAGAGTATGATTATTTTGTGCTTAGATCTTAGGATTTATTTTGTTTTGTTGTTTTTAGTCTTTGTGAATTTTGTTGTTCTTATGTTTGAATCTTGCTAAGCATTGTCCAATTTATGTACGGAAAAGGTTCCGTTGTGCTACATTGAGGATAATGTTAAGTTTAGGTTTGGGGGTGCGGACAACTTTCGTGATGTTGTCTTTGTTTTTGTAGGTTTTAAATTTTCAATTCTCTACAAAATTGGTCAAAATTGAAAATTTTGGAATTAAAGTCCATTTGTTGAGATAATATCTTTGTGTGCCGGTAGAGACATGTCATGTATGCTTTTAGGTCTATATCTTGACTATCATTCATGCCATGTATGATTTTTGCATCACTATTAATTTGCTTGTACAGTGCCAATCTTTTGATGTTGAGGTAGACAGAACTCTATTCTTGTTTAGCTTAGGAGAATAGTGGAGACTACCCTTGTGAGAATTTTGAGCCTATAAGCATTTTTATTTGAGAGGGTATTTTGTTTCTACTCATTAAACACTCTTCGAATTTTGTTCTCTTAATTTTTAGTGATCTCATTATACATCAATTTTGCATTGATTGCCATAGAACATATATGTGGACTACTTGTTGAAATTTGTATTCCCTTGCTAGATGGATTATTAGAAATGATTTTGGACTATAGTGTGTGCTAAACTCCAAATATAGCCTAAACACTTCCATGTCCCTACGTGTACTTCATTGCTTAAATTGAGACCAAACACTAAACCTACACACATCACCCACAATTCAAACACTTAACCACTCCCTAGTTATTCATCATGTTAATGTGCATAGCTTAATATAAGTCAATTGTAAGCTCCAAATTGTGTAAAAGCGTGTACTGAGGCAAATGTGTAGAAATTATGCTAGAAAAAGGCTTTCAAAAAGAAGTGTTAAATGTAAAACACTTATGCCTTCAATCTTCAATGTAAAGTTACTCAAAGATGTGAGTAAAACAATTAGCAAATTGTGCACTTTAAGGTTTATAGCCTAGATGCTTAAATTGTATTATGAAAAATACATAGAGCTTACTATATTGAAAGTTTAATGTTTAAACACTTTGACATGATTAATAGCTTTATCTATCCATTCCTACCATAACATCCATACACCACAAATCACCCTTGGTCACAATACAAATTAGGGAAAGCCTAATTGATCTCTTTGGAAGTCTATATTGGGAATATGAGTCGATGCATGTTCTTTTCACGTTCATGGTATTTCAATTCCTTCCATGAGATCCATTTTCAGAAATTGAGCTTTATTTGAAAATATTCATATGCGTTATATTTTGATTTCGATACATAAACTCTAATTCACATATGTTTGATAAAGAGTGATAGCCTAGGATTCTGAGTAAAAATATTACTGAAATCCGATGAGGATTAGAGTCGAGGCGAATTCTAGCCCAAGCATTCGAGTTTAGTTGTTTTGTAAACCGAAAACATCCTAAGTATCGGCATACTTGTATGACTGTGATGTATTGATTTGAATGGCATATTATTAGTCTTTATTTCTAGCATGCTTGTAGTTTTTGCTTGGTATGTATGGATTGCATCTCAACCTTTTGCTTTGTAGAGTTACGTTTATGGGTACCGTAACGGTAAACCCTCAGGAGACTACACTCCTCTTACTAGGGACACCTAGGGGTTTAAAAGGCTTGTGGCACATACTAAGTGCCATCGTTTCTCCCACGACAGTGGACTAATTAGTTTCTATGTTTATTGCTTTAGTGTTTAGTTTGTTAATTTATTTTGTTTTTCGTTTTTAGTTTTGCTCGAGGACGAGCAAAAGTTAGGTTTGGGGGTTTGATCATGCTCCAAATGTTCACATTTAGCGCTCCCTTTTCCTATCTTTTGTGTTCGTTTCCGAGCACTTTTGTGTTTATAATATGTGTTTTAGCTATGTGTAGGTAAATATCCCTCAGAGTGGGTGTTTAAACCTAAACAGAAGAAAATAGGGAATTCAGGGGCAATTATGTCATTGTGGAGAATCAGGGGTCAAAGTGAAATTCTGGAGAAAGATTGCAGATTTGGTGATTAAAGGAGAGATCAGGGGTGCATATTGTAATTGTCCGTGCAAGGCACATCACCAGCGCCACGTAACTAGCGAAACGGCGTCGTTTTGGCATAGGCGCGAGTCAGCGTGATGTCTGGATGATGTCACGTTGTCTTCAAGCTGCAGCCAGGTCACCCGACCCGCGTATGACCCGATTCAGACCCGATCGTGACCCGACTTCAACCCGAGGTGTTCTGACCAATTTTCGACAGTTTTGTTTGACCAATCTCCTCCCAAATCGGCAGTCGGTCTCTTTTCAATCCGTTTGCCACCACTTTGAGCCTCTCATGCAAGAGTTTCACTCTCCACCAAATCCTCCAAACTCTATGGCCAAGCTAAGCTTGCAAGCTCGTTCCAATGGCTTCATTCCCGCTCCAAAGACGTCCAAACTCACTGAATATCCAGGGTTTCATGCGGCGGGAACAAGCCAGCAAGACAGAATGACCAAACTCGCGGCCAACTTCCATTTTTCCACCATGACTTCGTGCCGCAGGAACAAACCCGCGAGGCGGGGTGCCTGAACCTGCAAAGCTGGCCGACTTAAGAGGATATTGAGATATTTTCATGCCCATTCTTGCCCTATACACTTCCCACTATATATACATCACTTTACCTCTCTTTCAAAAGTGTGCACCACCCAACTTTGCTCCAAGAAACCCATTTTCTTGGATTGAACATAACAAAATAGAGAGAGCAACTCCAAGCCTTCCATGGGGGATTTTCCTCCATGGAAATCCTTCCATGGAGAGTAGATGTGTAGAGATATGAGAGGCTTGTGTGTCAAAACCGAGCCATAGATGTTCATTAGAAAGGAAGAGATATTGGAGGCTTGTCTTCAAGGGTTATTTCTCACTTTGCTCATCTCTTGTATTTCTATTGATGTGTAACCCATTTGGGAGTATTTGTAACCAACAGTTATGCTATAATATATGTTTATATTGTTCTTAGATTTGATTCATGTACTGTTCTATTCTATGCTATTCATTTATAATCTTTTATTATGATATTCATATGTATATAGAGTTGTATATTGATATGTATGTATGAATGAGATTAGGAGTAGATTAACTAATGATGTAGGAGTAGTTGTAATCAAATATCTCATTTATGTATGTATGTTGGTAGATGATTCATCATGTTATGCTTAGAGTGATTAGAGAGATTGAGAGTTGAGTTTGTGCTCGGATTGCCATTCCGAGTATGAGCTTGGCTATTAGCACGATAGAATGGGAATAGCATGTGTGTGCATAACTTGCCACCATAGCTTTGGTTCATATGTTCTTGTGCTTAATGGGTCTAAACCCTAGACACAATCACTCTTCCGATTGGAGAGTGATGACATGATTTCGGTAATCCCCTAATCAAGAGAACGAACCCTTTACTGAATTAATTGGTATTAACATGTTAAACAATCAACATGATCTCTATCTTGTGTTGGTAAACTTATATCCCATATGTGTTTCATGTCTTGCTTATCTCCAAGCCATGTTTATTTTCGTAGCTAGGGTGTCTTGCCTCTAGGAGTAGATTAACTTAATTAGGAGTAGATTAATTAGATAGCCAAGACACCCGGCTAGATTTCTATCCTAGTTAGTTTACAGTCCACACACACACACACACACACACACACACACACACATACACACACACACACACACACACACATACACGCATTTCCATTTACATTGCTTTAATAAACTCTAGAGCTAGATACTGTTAATGGATTATGTCTCCCTGTGGAATGAACCGTACTTGCTGCTACGCGATCGTAACGATCCGTGCACTTGCAGATAAACACACACATACCATCAATTATGATAGTTTATAGAACTATCCCGTGCGTGTCAAGTTTTTGGCACCGCTGTCGGGGAACATTAAAACCTGTCCACGGGCGTCGATCAAGTTTTTGGCGCCACTGCCGGGGAACATTAGAACTGGTCCACGGGCACCGATCACCGGTTTTAGTGAGATCCGCTACATCTATCAAGTAGTGAGTATGGTACCCCGAGGCCAATTCTACCTGAGGCCCAAGAACAAGATGAGGTTCGTCGTTACCGAGTTGAATGTGAAGTATAACCAGACCTGGAAGGATGAATGGGTCGTGGTTGAGAGTGATTGGGGCCACTCAGTGCTCATAGGTGGAATTGAGTATTCAGTCCCCACCCAATTCTCTTCAAAAGATAAGTGGAGCACGGGGATACTTTCTGTAGAATCCAGGGGGGTTCTCAAGAGGATCCAGGATAGGAGTTACACAAATTTGAAGTATCCTACCTATGACGCCTTTGAAGGTGCCCGGTTGGAACGGTATCAAAGGATATCCATCGCAGATCCGGGTACATGACTCTTCCTTTATGCTTTTTTCTTTCTCTTTTTTTTTTTTTTTTTTTTTTGTTTACAGTACTAACCCTTTTTCTCTTTTACAGTTTCGGCTACTCCCCTCCTATCATCTTTTCCTACTTCTTCTGGGCCGGTATTCCCGGATTCCTTTCTAGCCCGTTCTCATGTTCCTTCTCCTCCCGCTATTGGTGCAGCATCCAGGTCTCAACCGCCTGCATCAACCCCTCCTATGGCTATTACGGGGTTGCCATCACACTCACCTGCCTCTTCACCTGCTAAGATCGTAGCACGCCAGTCTCTAAGCGAGATGTTGGCACGGGCTGCCAAGGCTAAAGTCGCCCCCTTTCCAATCATGAAGCTGGTTACCAGTATTATAGCTCCTAAATCTACCGTAGTGGTTTCTCCTCCTCCTCCTCCTCATCCTCCTCCTCCTTCTCCTCCTCCTCCTCCTCCTCCTCCTCCTCCTCCTCTAATTGTACCAGTTAGGCGCCTAACCAGGGTGGAGAAAGAAAATGTTGCTGCTACTAAGGTCTCTCCTCCCATCGACCTTCCTTTAGGGTTAGGATCACGAGACCATAGCCAGGAGGAGATCATCTCCAATTTCATTGCTGCTTGTCCTGGTGGGGGCCTGCAGTCAATGTCCTCCCTGCTTACTGACATCTTGGTGACCAAGGGGGCTTCTCTGCTTGCCGAGGTATGAACCTTGACCCTCTAGCTTGCTTGGTATAAATCTTTTTTAGAGATACTTACGGTTTTACTTCATTTTTGTAGGGCTTAAAGTTTGCATTGGTTATAGGGCAGCAGGTTAAGGCTCTAAAGGAGGCCAACCTCGCACTTCAGGCGGAGCTGGCAGAAGCTAAGGATGATCTAGCCCGGGCTGAAGAAAATGTAACCTCCCTAGTCCAATCTGCTTCTGAGTCTGAATCAGGAAGATGGGCTACTTTAGTGGAGCTGGAACGAATGACGCGTGCTTATGACATAGAAACCATCAAGTCAACAGGCCGCCATGCTAAGAGGGAAACTGTGAAGGCAGAGAAGGTTGTCCTTCTTGATGAGAACCAATTCTTGTAGGGTTCTGTGAGTACCTGGAATCCAGGGTGGATTCCTCCTTCATGGATGGGTACTTCACTGCCTCGTATGAGGTAGTCAAGGCGTTTCCTCCTCGTTTTGATCTGCAAACCCCCCTTGGTTGGGACCAAGACCAGATCATGGCTAAAACAGCTTCACTTACAGATGCTAATCTTGAACAGAGGGGTCCTTCCCAAACTGCCACCATCCCGAACCCTCCCCCACATTAGGACTCAAGTGCCTTGTTAGAATCAACCGAGAAGGGAGGACAGGATCCTCCTGCTACAAAAAAAAAAAAGATCAGGTGCATGATTCTGAGCATCCTGCCGTGATAGAGTCGTTGGACGAGATTGAAGCTCTTGCTGAATCCGGGGTGCCAGGGGCTGAGGGAGTTCAGGCTGCTACTGGAGCCCAAGTAGTTAAGGGGGTGGATGGGACTGGCTAGGAGGAACAGGCTGGACAAAAGCAGCTGGATGTATGATTTCATCTTTTATCATTCCTTTTTATATTCATCCTTATTTTTGTAGCCCGGAAATGGGGGTTAGGCACCCTGATTGATTGAATGAAACTTCTATCTTTTTGCAATTATACTATCTTGCTTACAATATATGCTTTCTTGTAAAACTTACATCTCGGTATAGGATGATACTTGCATATTTGTATGTGACCCAAATAAAACTTACTTGGAACATCGCGAATACTTAGCCTCAAGCTTGCTCAGCTGTCAATAGAGGAATCCACACTTGGATTATCATTGGAAGTGATTCTTGGACGATAGTCCCCTTGTGAGATTTAGTATAAGTTAGCAATATTCTGACCAAGTATGGAACGACCTCGATCAGAGCAATTTGATCCGGGTAAAAGGCCAAGGTGTACCCTGGTGGGATGAAGTATCTGGTATCTTGATAAGGTAATCTGATCCTTTGGCGATCTGTCCTGGTAGGCAACTAAGGCCACTTTAGTACCAGGTTTTTCATGTGTAGACTTGGTGAAGTAAGGTATCAGGTATCCTGATTAAGTATCCCTATCCTTTGGAGATCTGTCCTGGTATGCAACTAAGGCCACTTTAGCACCAGGTTTTTCCTGGAGAGGGGTATTCCCCATCAGAGGCTTCAGGAGGTCCATATAGGTTCTCCTGGTCTTAAGGATGCAAAAGTTTGGTAGGCTGTTACACCACTTAGGCGTTTATGCACCAGATTCTTCTTGGAGGAGGGTATACCCCGACCAAGGTAGCAAGAATGCCATGTGGCCTTTCCTGGTGTTTAGGCGATCAGTAGTGGCAAAAGTTGCTAGGCGAACTCAGAAGTGTAAGGATTCCCATATCTTGATTGGCTTATTTTGTGGACAAACCACGTGTTGGGGATTGTATGTATGGGTAGCTTAAGTGATTCATTATCAAGCTCAAGACCCTTTCAAGTCCTCAAGGTTGTTAAGCACTCCAAAGGTATACTTTTAGTGCTTAACTTTCTTTGAAGAGATTTAGAAGCACACACACACTTTGCATTCTTACAAATTGTGTGCATTCTCTTCATATGTCACATTACACACTAGCACTTTGATTGTTATATCTTGTTGTGTATTTATATGTCTTATAATTCGTTTCCCGACATTGTTCAGAAACGTCCGCGTTGCACTAATGAGTGCTTGGTTTAGCGCGAAGACCGCCTATAGAGAATGCCCTTGGCTTCTCCTTGAGTTCACCACTTATGGTGAATAGGCGGTTGTGATCGGTGGCCTAGCCACCGAATGAAACCACCATTTGCGTCCAGAAGTATCTGGAGCAATTCTACAGTTCAGATCGGCGGTCATGATCGCCGTTCGAAACCGCCGTTCATACCTGATTGATTTAATCTCTAGGGTTTGATTCGGCGGTTAGATCGGCGGCCCCGACCGCCAAATGAAACCGCCGTTGATGCTCTGTTCTTCAAAGGCTCAATTCAGCAGTTGTGATCGGCGACCTGGCCGCCGATTGAAACCGCCGATCGGTGCGTTTCAGGGGAAAAATTATCTTTTCACATGCCCTGTTCTTGATGTCTATAAATATCTCACTTTCTCATTATCTGAATCAGTTCTTTTACTCCTTAGAACCCTAAACTTCAAAGAGAGATATTTGAGAGAAAATCAAATCAAGAACTCACCTTTAACCACTCAAATCAAATCCTTTTGGCATCAAATTTCATATTACATCTTCTATGTTTATATAAAATGCATCCATGCATGGGTTTGCATTATCACAACTTGCTTGGTAAGATTTTGATTAACTTCATCTTATTTTAGTATTTTTACTATCGAGCCATCTCTTTAAATTACTTGTATGTTTTAGATCATATGCTAAATACAAGAATAAAGAATTGGTTGTGATGGATTGATTGAGTGTTATATTGTGATAGCTAATTAGGTTTTTGCTTAATCTTGATTAGCTAAGCTATTTGACATGTCATTTAGCTCTTGATATCTTGGATTGATTTAATTGTTATATCATCATCCTAGATAAGCATCTAAGGTTCCCTAGCCTTTTTTGTTATTTGAATATTCATACATATTCACATAGGTTGCATTATCTCTTTATTGAGAATTAAGACTTGGGGCTAAGATTGCTTTGGCCTCAAGCAATTGGACTAGAGCCACTTTTAAAGGCCCGCGTGGTAGAAGTGGGGGGTTATTGACCGGAGTGTTAGACGAGGTCTACATAGGTTGTAAACTCCATTTCAATTAGTGGATTTCGAGGTTCGAGTGTGGTGCACTATACAGTCCGTGGTTTTTCCCAGTGGTTAGGTTTCCACGTATATATCAAGTGTTATTTAATTTTCGCACTATATTACACTTGCTATTTTATATTGACTATTATGGGTGTAAGGTTCCCATTTGTTGATTGGCTCATTTAGTGGACAAACCACATGTTGGGGCTCCTTTGTAAGGGTAGCTTAGGTGTTGGTTTTATTGTTCAAAGCCCTTTGAAGACCTCGTATTGATAAGCACCGAAGGTAAATTTCTATTTGCTTACTTGTCTTGAAGAGATAGTTGCACACACTCACAACTCATGCATATGTTTAATCTTTGTATGTTGTGTTTCTTATTGTTGTGCATTAATGCTTGTTTTCATCTCTTCTTGCATGTTAGTTTGATTGCATCTTGCATATCCAATTGCCTTGTCATGTTTAGACTTAGGATTGCATTTTTGCATTGGGCGCTCCCAAAAGTGCTCTACGGAAGCGCTGTACGAACAGCGCCCATCGAGCGCTGTTCAGACCTGATCGATTTTAATTGGTCACTGTTGGGTCGCTGTACAGGCGCTCTACGTACAGCGCCACTCTGTTTTCCTGAGAGAACAGAGTTGGGGCGCTGTACAGGCGCTGTACAGAAGCGCTCTACGTACAGCGCCCAAGGCAAATTTCTGGCCAACTTATCAAAACGACCACACTTTGTTTTGGCCTCCTATATATATGCCACTTTGACTTTAGGTCAATTAAGAGAGTTCATATTCAGATTTCATACTTAGGATATTTTTCAAGAGAAGAAAAAATTCCAAGAACTCAATTTTATTCACTCAAACACTTTTTTATGATCATCAATCATCATCTAGCATCATCCTAGATCATCTAGATGTCTCTTTGCATGGATTCTTCATCACACTTTGCTTGGTAAGCTTTTCACGAATATCTTACATATTTTGTGTTTTTCTTAACAAGCAATCTCAATTAATTTCTTGTATGTTATTTATATATCTTTTGATACAAGATTGAGATTAGTGTGTTGTATGTTTGAGAAGTTGTATTGTGATAGCCAATTAGGTTTTGTGCTTAATCTTGATTAGCTAAACTATTTGATTGAACATGTCCTTTAATTTTTAATATCTAGGATTGTTCTAATTGCATATTAATCATCTTAGATAAGCATATAGGGTTTCCCTTGCTCTATGTTGCATTTGGATATTCATATATTCACTTAGGGTGTTATTCTCTTCATTGAGAAAGTAAGTCTTGTGTGTAGCTTCCGGGATTAGGTTGCTTAGATCGCAAGCAAATCGGACTAGGTTCAATCATACCGGGATTAGGTAGGTGTGTGATTACTTCCGGGATTAGGTTGTAATCGTTTTACACATTTAGTGGATTCGAGGTTCGAGTGTGGCTTACTTACTAGCCCGTGGTTTTTCCCGTGAGGGTTTCCACGTAAAAATCAAGTGTTATTTTATTTCCGCATTTTATACTTGATTTATTGCTTTATCTATTTAGGGGTAATTTCGTAATTTTGACTAAACACGAAAAATTAGGTAATAAGCTTAAAATCTATTCACCCCCCCTCTAGATAGTTTTATACACACCGTGCTATAATTTGTTTCAATGGGTATTTTCGTAATCTTGACTATACACGAAAATTGGGTAATATTTGTGAAAATCTATTCACCCCCCCCCCCCCCCCCCCCCCCCTAGATAATAAATCATACACACCGTTAATTTGTTCTTTCAAGAAGAATCATTTAGGAGGGCAAAAACTGACTTTATTGAATTTCTCGAAAAGCAAATACAAAGCAAAAATCGGGGTACATATTTAGAAGTATACCAACCGAGATAAATTCTTCTTCAAACTCTAAGGGAATTTTTTTTTTAAGGTGATTGGCATTCCAATTGTGGTCTACCAGGTAACCATCCATATCTTCTAGCTTGTAAGCCTCTTTTTGAACCACTATCTTTATCAAGTAGGAACCTTCCTAGTTAGGAGCTAGTACCCCGACAGACCTCTTCCGGGTATTCTGGGTCACCTTCCTGAGGACCAAGTCCCCTTCTTTGAAGTTCCGAGTCTTCACCTTCTTATTGAAACATCAGGCTATCTTGCTCAGATAGGCTGCTACCTGCTCTAAAGCTTTATCTTGCTTCTTCTCGAAGAGGTCCAGACTAGCTCTTAACTTCATTTCATTTTCTTCTAACTTGAAATGCTAGACCCTAAAAGATGTCAGTTTACACTCGATAGGTGAGATTGCCTCTATTCCAAAAGCTAATGAGTAAGGAGTTTCTCCAGTAGCAGTCCTCTTGGTAGTCCAATATGCCCATAGAACGTTTGGAAGTTCTTCAACCCACTTCCATTTCTTCTGTTGGAGTTTCTTCTTAAGGAGCTTTTTGATAGTCTTGTTGGTAGCTTCCACTAACCCATTATGTAGGGAAAAATCGCAGTACACGCAGCGGAAGCGAGACTACAAATAGATTTAGTATGTTTTAAAATTTTTCCTTTTTATGAACCTTAACCCTTTAAATTAATTAACCATATATAAAGTAACAAAAAGTAGAATACCTTTTGTCGGGTGATCCGATTAACTTACGTCGATGGTAATCCGCAAGATCTTCAATCCTAGCACGAACGTGAATCACCTAGGAGCGTGGTCTCCCTTTTCTTTGAATTGCATACCTGAGAATGGACAAACAAACTTTCTTTTTCTTTTGTTAGTCACAAAACAATCAAAAGACCACAAAGATTATTCCGATCACTTTTAAGTTCTCAATCTAATGATCGAAACTCGCGTGAACCTAATTCGATGTTGTACACACAAGTTTATTGATGAACAAGCAATTAGTGTACCATCAAAAGAATAATCTCTTCTCTCTTTTATGTCTTGGTAGAATAATCAAACACTTTTCTATGAGTTGAGAAGAAGAAGAAAATTGATTCAATAAACCAATGGGGTGGCCGAATTCTATAGCATGTATTATATAGGATGGCCAAAATTTCTTCTCCTCTTCCTTTAGGGTTGGCCGAATCCTACTTGTGATACAATTAGGGTTGGCCGAAAATCCTCTACAAAAAAGGATTTGTGTCTTGCCCTAATTTCAATCAACTTTAGAATCCTAACCCTAATTTAACTCATGAGTATTTTATTCTTTTATTGACTTAATAAAAAGACTTCTTATTTAATTAAATAAATAAACTTAATTATTTATTTTCTTACAAAACAAGTCTTTTACTTTTAGTATACATATAGTATAACTCTAGGAAACATATTTCCTAATCAGAAAAAGATTTTGTTTCTTAATTAAATAATTAATTAATTAATTAATTAATTCTCATTTAATCAAACAATAAAATAAAATAATATTTTTGACTATGTATATAGCCTTGCCGCCCCACTTACAATAAATGGGCCAAATATTATTTCCTTATTTTATTTAATCCGTTGGACTTTAAATAAAAAGCCCACATGTGAACCATACCCATTCTTACTAAAAGAAACAAGCCCACATGTTCTTCATTAATATATTAATATAATTGATCAGCCCATTAAACAAATAATGTGCAAATAATGTGCAAATTATATTCTTAATATATTAAATGCAATTCTAGATGGACCCATAAATTGGTCCGGTAGAATATATCAAGTGATCCATGCAAATCTGTGTGGATTGAGGATCTTGGCGGGCTATCTAAATTTAAGCTTCAATAGACATAACCTAATCACAATCAACAAATGATTCACTTAGGTCCGATCCATTAATTTTAACTCATTCCGCTAAAGAGCTAAAATTGAACTCTTAAATAAAGATAGAATAAGAAGATGTTCCTCATTCATACCCTAGACAATCATGTTGGAGATAGTGTATCCTCGTGATTAATATCAGTAATCGCCAAGAGTTCATAGACCGCCTATAACTCTCCAAGTTACTATATTTACTCATATGACCACGTTTTGAACTTGGATATTTTGACTTGTCCAGAAGCCATGTTTTCAATAGTCACTATCGAAAACTCAACGTTGAGATTTAATATCCAATTACCTCAAAACATCCATATGATGATATTATACTCTCATTTAATAAATGGAGCCACGATGTCCATATCTATAAATGAAGTCCTCTATCGATTAACAAATGAATATCATCAAACTATCGAGGATAGACTATGCTATATAGTCGTACTCATTGATAACTCAAATGATACCACTTGCAACCATAAGTCCATCATTTATCTCAGGATTAAGATAGACTCTCTGATTGTCCTGATAATAAAAAGACTATTATCTATTGACGGTTCTAGATAAAGCTTTTCATTGTGATCCAATTCATGTAGGGAAAAATATCGTAGTACACGCAGCGGAAGCGAGACTAAAAATAGATTTAGTTTGTTTTAAAATTTTTCCTTTTTATGAACTTTAACCCCTTTAATTAATTAACCATATATGAAGTAACAAAAATTGAATACCTTTTGTCGCGTGATCCGATTGACTTACGTCGATGGTAATCCGCAAGATCTTCAATCCTAGCACGAACGTGAATCACCTAGGAGCGTGGTCTCCCTTTTCATTGAATTGCAAACCTGAGAATGGACAAACAAACTTTTCTTTTTCTTTTGTTAGTCACAAAACAATCAAAAGAAGACTAAGATTATTCCGGTCACTTTTGAGTTCTCAATCTAATGATCGAAACTCGCGTGAACCTTAATCGATGTTGTACACACAAGCTTATTGATGAACAAGCAATTAGTGTACCATCAAAAAATAATCTATTCACTCTTTTGTGTTTTAGTAGAATAAAAATAATACTTTCTATGAATTGAGAAGAAGAAGAAAATTGTATCAATCAACAACTTAGTGTGGCCGAATTCTATAAGTGTAAATATATAGGTGGCCGAATTTGCTTCCACTTGTCTTTTAGGGTTGCCGAAAATCCTTCTCTAAAATGGACTAGGGTTGCCGCAAATCACATGCCAAAATAGGTTTGTGTTGCACCCTAATTTCCATCATACTATAGACTTCAAACCCTAATCCAACTCATAGATATTTTATTCTTTTATTAACTAAATAAAAAAGACTTCTTATTTGATTAAATAAATAAAATTAATTATTTATTTCCTTATCAAACAAGTCTTTTATTTTTAGTATACTACTACCAATAGTATAACTCTAGGAAATATATTTCCTGATCAGAAAAAGATTTGTTTCTTAATTAAACAATTAATTAATTAATTAATTAATTCTTATTTAATTAAAACAATGAAACAAAATAATATATTAGGTTAATATACACCTTGCCGCCGCACTTGAATAAATGGGCCATATATTATTTTTCTTATTTCATTTAATCTATTGGACTTTAAATAAAAAGCCCACATGTGAACCAGACCCATTCTTACTAAAAGAAACAAGCCCACATGCCTTTCATTAATATATTAATATAATTGAGCAGCCTATTAAATAAATAATTTGCAAATTATATTCTTAATATATTAAATGCAATTCTAAATGGACCCATAAATTGGTCCGGTAGAATATATCAAGTGATCCATGCAAGTCCGTGTGGATTGGTGATTTTGGCGGGCTATCTAAATTTAAGCTCCAATAGACATAACCTAATCACAATCAACAAATGATTCACTTAAGTCCGATCCATTAATTTTAACTCATTCCACTAAAGAGCTAAAATTGAACTCTTAAATAAAGATAGAATAAGAAGATGTTCCACATTCATACCCTAGACAATCATGTTGGAGATAGTGTATCCTCGTGATTAATATCAGTAATCGCCAAGAGTTCATAGACCGCCTATAACTCTCCAAGTTACCATATTTACTCATATGACCACGTTTTGAACTTGGATATTTTGACTTGTCCAGAAGCCATGTTTTCAATAGACACTATCGAAAACTCAACGTTGAGATTTAATATCCAATTACCTCAAAACATCCATATGATGATATTATACTCTCATTTAATAAATGGAGCCACGATGTCCATATCTATAAATGAAGTCCTCTATCGATTAACAAATGAATATCACCAAACTATCGAGGATAGACTATGCGATATAATCGTACTCATTGATAACTCAAATGATACCACTTGCAACCATAAGTCCGTCATTTATCTCAGGATTAAGATAGACTCTCCGATTGTCCTGATAATGAAAAAACTTTTATCTACTGACGGTTATAGATAAAGTATTTCATTGTGATCCAGTTTAATGCACCCAGTGCACTAGATTCTTTTGCTCGAAGACACACCGATGATTTTAGACTCATCATATCTCATTTGATCCCACTCAAATGCTAGCAAAAGAATTCTACAACTTTAACAAGATAAAGGTGCTCAACCTTTAACTTAAGTTGTGAACAATATTCAAGACTAACTAAAGAATTGTGTCTACCACATACATATCCAAATGTACGAACAATTCTTCTTTTCTCATAGTCTTTAGACCTTATGATTATTTACTTTGACAATTATAATATTAAACTATAAATGCTATAAGATTTGTTAAACCAGAAATCACTTTATTATTATGAAAAAGATTGTTAATTACAACATTACACTCTTGCTATTAAGCATAATCCTAATAATTCAATGCACCCAGTGCGCTAGATTCTTTTACTCGAAGACACTCCGATGATTTTAGACTCATCATATCTCATTTGATCCCACTCAAATGCTGGCAAAAGAATTCTACAACTTTAACAAGATAAAGGTGCCCAACCTTTAACTTAAGTTGTGAAGATTATTCAAGATTAACTAAAGAATTGTGTCTACCTCATACATATCCAGATGTACGAACAATTCTTCTTTTCTCATAGTCTTTAGACTTTATGATTATTTACTTTGACAATTATAATATTAAACTATAAATGCTATAAGATTTGTTAAACCAGAAATCACTTTATTAATATGAAAAAGATTGTCAATTACAATATTACGCTCTTGCTATTGAGCATAATCCTAACAATCTCCCACTTGCGCTATAGCAAATGTGTCATCTCTCATGCCCATATTCTCTAGATGCCCATCTAAACTCTTTTGAGGTAGAGCCTTTGTGAAGGGATCCGCTAGATTTTCTGCTGACGCGACTTTGGTAATCGTCACGTCACCCCTTTGAACAATCTCCCTTAAAAGATGATACTTTCTTTCAATGTGTTTTCCTCTCTTGTGACTTCTTGGTTCTTTCGAATTAGCCACTGCTCTACTGTTGTCACAGTAGATAGTGATCTGCTTATTCGCACTAGGAACCACTTCCAAGTCTATCAAGAATTGACGGAGACAAACAGCCTCTTTGGCAGTCTCGCATGCAGCAACATACTCAGCTTCCATGTTGGAATCAGCAATACAAGATTGTTTGATACTCCTCCTGTAGGGAAAAATACCGTAGTACACGCAGCGGAAACGAGACTAAAAATCGATTTAGTATGTTTTAAAATTTTTCCTTTTTATGAAGCTTAACCCTTTAAATTAATTAACCATATATAAAGTAACAAAAGTTGAATATCTTTTGTCGCGTGATCCGATTGACTTACGTCGATGGTAATCCGCAAGATCTTCAATCCTAGCATGAACGTGAATCACCTAGGAGCGTGGTCTCCCTTTTCTTTGAATTGCAAACCTGAGAATGGACAAACAAACTTTTCTTTTTCTTTTGTTAGTCACAAAACAATCAAAAGAATACAAAGATTATTCCGGTCACTTTTGAGTTCTCAATCTAATGATTGAAACTCGCGTGAACCTAATTCGATGTTGTACACACAAGCTTATTGATGAACAAGCAATTAGTGTACCATCAAAAGAATAATCTCTTCTCTCTTTTATGTCTTAGTAGAATAATCAAATACTTGTCTATGAGTTTAGAAGAAGAAGAAAAATGAATCAACCAACCATTAGAGGTGGCCGAAACCTATCACAATAAATAAATAGGGTGGTCGAATTTCTCTTCCTTTTTACTTTAGGGTTGCCGAATTCTATGTGGTGTGGAATTAGGGTTGGCCGAATTTCATCACATCACCTATATAGGGTGAACGAAATTCAACCCTAATTCCCATCATCCTTTTAGACTCCTAACCCTAATTTAACTCATAAGTATTTTTATTCTTTTATTGGCTAAATAAAAAGACTTCTTATTTGATTAAATAAATAAACTTAATTATTTATTTTCTTATCAAACAAGTCTTTTACTTTTAGTTTACTACTACCAATAGTATAACTCTAGGAAATATATTTCCTGATCAGAAAAAGATTTGTATCTTAATTAAACAATTAATTAATAAATTAATTAATTCTTATTTAATTAAACAATGAAACAAAATAATATGTTAGGCTAATATTTTAACCTTGCCGCCCCACATGTATAAAATGGGCCATATATTATTTTCTTATTTCATTTAATTCATTGGACTTTAAATAAAAAGCCCACATGTGAACCAGACCCATTCTTACTAAAAGAAACAAGCCCATATGCCTTTCAATAATATATAAATATAATTGAGCAGCCCATTAAATAATTAATGTGCAAATTATATTTTTAATATATTAAATGCAATTCTAGATGGACCCATAAATTGGTCCGGTAGAATATATCAAGTGATCCATGCAAGTCCGTGTGGATTGGGGATCTTGGCGGGCTATCTAAATTTAAGCTTCAATAGACACAACCTAATCACAATCAACAAATGATTCACTTAGGTCCGATCCATTAATTTTAACTCATTCCACTAAAGAGCTAAAATTGAACTCTTAAATAAAGATAGAAAAGGAAGATGTTCCTCTTTCATAACCCTAGACAATCATATTGGAGATAGTGTATCCTCGTGATTAATATCAGTAATTTCCAAGAGTTCATAGACCGCCTATAACTCTCCAAGTTACCATATTTACTCATATGACCACGTTTTGAACTTGGATATTTTGACTTGTCCAGAAGCCATGTTTTCAATAGACACTATCGAAAACTCAACGTTGAGATTTAATATCTAATTACCTCAAAACATCCATATGATGATATTATACTCTCATTTAATAAATGGAGCCACGATGTCCATATCTATAAATGAAGTCCTCTATCGATTAACAAATGAATATCACCAAACTATCGAGGATAGACTATGCTATATAATCGTACTCATTGATAACTCAAATGATATCACTTGCAACCATAAGTCCATCATTTATCTCAGGATTAAGATAGACTCTCCGATTGTCCTGATAATGAAAAGACTATTATCTATTGACGGTTCTAGATAAAGCTTTTCATTGTGATCCAGTTCAATGCACCTAGTGCACTAGATTCTTTTGCTCGAAGACACTCCGATGATTTTAGACTCATCATATCTCATTTGATCCTACTCAAATGCTAGCAAAAGAATTCTATAACTTTAACAAGATAAAGGTGCCCAACCTTTAACTTAAGCTGTGAACAATATTAAAGACTAACTAAAGAATTGTGTCTACCACATACATATCAAGATGTACGAACAATTCTTCTTTTCTCATAGTCTTTAGACCTTACGATTATTTACTTTCACAATTATAATATTAAACTATAAATGCTATAAGATTTGTTAAACCAGAAATCACTTTATTAATATGAAAAAGATTGTTAATTACAATATTACACTTTTGCTATTGAGCATAATCCTAACACCTCCATATGACTGCTCCTCCTCCAATAGTAAACCCAGACGCTGATGTGGATTTTCTGGAGTCAGAATCTGATTGGGAATCAGAATCTGTATACCTAATGGAAATTAAATCCCCTCCAGAGTATACAAGCATATTATCTCTCATTCTCTTAAGATACTTGAAAATATGCTTGACTGCCATCCAGTGATCAAGACCAGGTTTCGATTGAAACCTGCTAACTATGCCAATAGCAAAACAAATATCTGGTCTAGTGCAGAGCATTGCATACATGAGACTTCCAACTGCTGAGGCATATGGAACTCTACTTATGAATTGCTCTTCATGCTCATTCTTAGGAACTTGTTCCTTAGAAAGTTTGATTCCATGTCTAAAAGGTAACATACCTTTCTTGGAATCCTGCATGGAAAACCTAGACAAGATCTTGTCTATGTATGAAGCTTGGGATAATGCAATCGTTTTATTCTTTCTATCCCTTATTACTTGGATACCTAGAATAAAACTTGCTTCTCCTAAGTCCTTCATATCAAATTGTTTTGCTAACCATTCTTTTACTGATGTCAATACACCTACATCGTTTCCAATGAATAGTATATCATCAACATAAAGAATCAGGAAAACCAACTTGTCGCCCTTAATCCTTTTGTATACACAAGGTTCGTCAGGATTCTGAATAAATCCAAAACCTTTGACAGCTTGATCAAACCTTATGTTCCAGGATCTGGATGCTTGCTTTAATCCATATATGGATTTATGCAACTTGCATACCTTTTGCATTTGGCCCTTTTCAATGAATCCTTCTGGTTGCATCATGTAGATGCTTTCGTCAAGACTTCCATTAAGGAAAGCTGTCTTGACGTCCATTTGCCAAATCTCTAGATCTAAAGATGCTGCAATGGACAAGAGTATCCTAATGGATTTAAGCATGGCCACAAGAGAGAAGGTTTCCTCGTAATCGATACTTTCTTTCTGTGTATACCATTTAGCTACCAATCTAGCTTTAAAGGTTTCCACCTTTCCATCCATACCTTTTTTCCTCTTGTATACCCACTTGCACCCAATGGGTTTTATCCCTTTAGGCAAGTCTACAAGGGACCAGACTTTGTTATCGAACATAGATTCAATCTCAGATTGCATTGCCTTTTGCCAATGGCGACTATCAACATCCTCCATTACTTCCTTATACGTGTAGGGATCATCCTCGTCCGGGAGATTCTCTACTGATTCTCCCAGACCGATGTATCTTTCAGGTTGTGTTCTAACCCTCCCACTATGACGAGGAATGGCAGGTTGTTGATCTTGTGTTGGATCAGAACTTACAATTGGGTTAGGTTGTGTAACCTCTCGTGGAATTGTATCTCCTAACATCTCATTCAGGACAATTTTACTTCTAGGTACAAAATCATTCATATAGTCCTTTTCCAGAAATTTAGCATTTGTCGAAAAAAATACTTTAAGATCTAAAGGACTATAGAAATAATATCCTTTAGTTTCCTTTGAATACCCTACAAATATACATGTTTCTGAACGGGACTCCATCTTTTCTGTCTTTCCTTTTAACACATGCGCAGGACAACCAAATATCCTTAAGTGTTGTAAACTAGGCTTGCGCCCAGTCCACAACTCATGCGGTGTTTGAGGAACTGACTTAGATGGTACATCGTTTAAAATGTATGTAAGGATTCCCGTTTTGTTGATTGGCTTATTTCGTGGACAAACCACGTGTTGGGGATTGTATGTAAGGGTAGCTTAAGTGATGGATATTCAAGGTTCAAGACCCTCTTATGTCCTCAAGGTTGATAAGCACCAAAGGTAAAATTCTATGTGCTTTACTTGTCTTGAAGAGATAGTTGTACACACTCACAACTCATGCATATGTTTAATACTTGTATGTTATGTGTCTTATTTTTGTGCATTAATGTTCATTAACATCTCTTCTTGCATGTTAGTTTGATTGCAACTTGCATATCCAATTGCCTTGTCATGCTTAGACTTAGGATTGCATTTTTGCATTGGGCGCTCCCAATAGCGCTCTACAGAAGCGCTGTACGAACAGTGCCCATTGAGCGCTGTTCAGACCTGATCGATTTAATTCGGTCGCTGTTAGGTCGCTGTACAGGCGCTGTACAAAGCGCTCTACGTACAGCGCCACTCTGTTTTCCCGTGAGAATAGAGTTGGGGCGCTGTACAGGCACTGTACAAGAGGCGCTCTACGTACAGCGCCCAAGGCAATATTGAGGCAAACTTATCAAAACGACCACACCTTGTTTTGGCCTCCTATATATATGCCACTTTGCCTTTAGGTCAATGAGAAGAGTTGATATTCAGATTCTATACTTAGGATATTTTTCAAAGAGAAGAAAAATTCCAAGAACTCTTTTTTAATCACTCAAACACTTTTTCATGATCATCAATCATCATCTAGCATCACCTTTGATCATATAGATGTCATCTTGCATGGATTCTTCATCATACTTTGCTTGGTAAGCCTTTCACTAATATCTTACATATTTTGTGTTTCTCTTAACAAGCAATCTCATTTAATTACTTGTATGTTATTTTATATACTTTGAATACAAGTTTGAGATTAGTATGATGTATGTTTGAGAAGTTGTATTGTGATAGCTAATTAGGTTTTTGAATAATCTTGATTAGCTAAGCTATTTGACATGTCATCAAACCATTTATATCTAGGATTGTTTTAATTGCAAAATCATTATCCTAGATAAGCATATAGAGTAACCTAGCTCTAATTTGCATTTTGAATATTCATACATATTCACTTAGGTTGTTTCTCTTCATTGAGAAGTAAGTCTTGGGGCTAAGTGTGCTTAGGCCTCAAGCAAATTGGAATAGGGTTGCTAATAAAGGCCCGCTGGGTAGAAGTGAGGGGTTACAGACCGGAGTGTTAGACGAGGTCTACATAGGTTGTAAACTTCATTTCAATTAGTGATTTCAAGTTCCGAGTGTGGCGCACTATACAGCCCGTGGTTTTTCCCAGTGGTTGGGTTTCCACGTATACATCAAGTGTTATTTAAATTCCGCACTATATTACACTTGTTTGTATTTTTGACTAGTATGGGCATTTTCGTAAAATTGACTTGCATGCGAAAATTGGGTAATAATCGTTAAAATCTGTTCACCCCCCCTCTAGCTTTATATATAGAACACACCGAGTATTCTTTTCAATGTATATAGCAGTTTGTAAAGCATATCCCCAAAAAGAAATAGGAAGTGTTGAATAACTCAACATAGACCTAACCATATCCAAAAGAGTTCTATTTCTCCTTTCTGCCACCCCATTTTGTTGAGTTGTTCCTGGTGCAGAAAACTGAGAAACTATCCCATTATCAATAAGATATTGCTGAAACTCACCAGATAGATATTCTCCACCACGATCAGATCTCAAGATTTTTATGTGTTTCTCAAACTGATTTTCTATATCAGCTTTGAATGCTTTGAACATGTCAAAAGCATCCGACTTATGTCGCATGAGATACACATAGCCAAATCTCGAGTAATCATCTGTGAAGGTGATGAAGTACTCATATCCACCTCTAGCTTGAATGCTCATAGGTCCACATACATCAGTGTGTATCAATCCTAAACATTCAGTGGCTCTTGCGCCTTTGGCCAAGAACGACCTTTTGGTCATTTTACCTTCCAAACAAGATTCACAAGTTGGTAGAACATCAACCTTTAAGTCATTTAAAGGTCCGTCACATACCAATCTTTTAATCCTATTAAGGTTAATATGACCTAGGTGTAAATGCCATAGGTAGGTTTCATCTATTGATAATTTTACTCTTTTATGATCAGGTTTCGTTAATTCTGTGTCTAACGAGTGAGAGATATTTCTATGCAAGAAGTATAGACCATTTTCCAATGTACCTTGGCAAATAATTTTGTCATTCTTACTAATAATAAAAACTTTATTAAAAGTAACCGAATATCCAAATTTATATAAACAAGAAACTAAAATTAAATTCCTCTTGAATTGAGGTACATAATAAACGTCTATCAAATCTAAATGCCTTCTAGAATCCAAATAAACTCTAATATCTCCCACTGCACTTGCAGACACTAACGTTCCATTGCCCAAGCGCAAATTGATTTCATTCTTACTCAGCCTTCTCCTTTCTTGGAACCCTTACAAGGAATAACAAACATGATTAGTGGCTCCAGAGTCTATGATCCAAGAATTAGTAGAATCTGCCAGAAAACATGTTTCAAGATAATTAACATTACCTTCTTCCTTCTTATTCTGGGACTTTGGGCAATTTCTTTTCCAATGTCCCTTTTCACCACAAAGGAAGCATTTCCCTTTGATCTTGGTTACTTTCTTGGTCTCCTTCTTGGTAGGCCCAAGTTGCTTTTTCTTCTGTTGTTTCTTGGCCTTCTAACGGGTCTTAACAATAGCACTTTACCAACCATATGAATCTCTTGACCTTTGCTTTTCACAAGGATCTTTTCAGCACTTTGAACATCTTGCATCAGGCCTTGTAAGGTGTATTCCTTTTTGTTCAAAGTGTAGTCCAATTTGAACTGATAAAAGGAATCTGACAATGAATTGACAACCATATCAATTTTTGTCTCACCATCTATCTCAGCGCCATGCAGTTCAGCAATGTTGAGATGTGTTATGACTTTCATCATGTGATCCTTCACAGCCTGTCCAGGTTTCATCCTAAGATTCATAAAAGCAATCACTGCCTCTCTCTTAGTTGTCCTAGACTTCATAGCAAACATCTCCTCTAGAGATATCATTATATCAGCAGCAGACTCCATTCCTTCAGGTTGTTGTTGCAACACGTCGGAGATAGTAACCATAATATAACATTTGGCCATATCATCTGAAGTCTTCCACTGCTCATACTCATCTCTTTGCATTATGCTAGTTTCATTATTAGGAGCAGGTGGTTTAGGAGTAGTTAGAACAAACTTATGTTTTTCACTTTGCAGCAACAATCCAATTTTCCTTTTCCATGTGACATAATTATCTCCAGTTAAAGTGTTATCTTTCAGGATGTTCATAAGTGATGGGGTCATGATTTCTGAATAAAACAAAACATATATAAGTAAATAATCATGATAAAGCACTTTTAAATATTTTAAATAAATAACTCAATCATAAAAAATTCAATGGTGATCCAACACCCATAAACGTTACGCCTCCTTTGGGAGTTCGCACCATTTACTAGTTAGACTAGGTCCCACCTAATTGTTAACATAACAACCAGCGTTTTCAATTTTAGCCTTGCAATTTTATTGACAAGAACTCTTGGGAGGATATCAATAAAATTACATTGAGTGTGTTACCAAGATATCGACCCTCAATTTTCTCTCACGAAAATCCCTCCTTGGGGAGTAGATCTCATTTGAGTCAATTGTCTAGTCTATCCTTGTAAGGAAGTATATTGCTAAATTCCATTCATGGACGCCCTTGGGGGGATTACCAATAAATAATAAAGCTCAACTAACCTTGGAGGCCATAGGTGTTACAAAACACCTTCTCCCACTCAATTATTTAAGGCGTGTGATTAAATCCCGTAGAATGATTTACCAAGTTATCTAGATGCCAATTTAGATACCTAAATCATTCAATGCATGTTCATACCAAAAGAGATATATGAGTGGCACTCCTATTCTATATGTCATGTTATCATACAATAACAAATATTGTAATATTTATGCAAAAAATAAATAGCAATAATTTTGGTCCATCCTAGAAAAGCAAGTAAATTACAATTGTTTAGGAATACAAGATCTTCAAGTGGCCATCAACCATACGCTCATCCCTCGGCTGGCCCCCATAGGCGTGCACACACCACAACCCCACAAAGGGGCTGCCGTGCGCAGCCCACCATGATTTGGGCTTGCCATGCGCAGCCCAATCCACTCCTAGGGTGCGCACGGTGCTCGTTCTTGGTTCCTGTTGCTTCCTTTTCTTCATGTCTTCGAATCTTCAATACCAGAATACATTACAGCAGTATATAAACTAATATAATACTGCAGTATTTTTTTATTTTTTTATTTTTTATAATCACTGCAGTAATTTTTTTTACAATAAAAAACTGCACCTAAATTTAATACAATAAAAAAAAACTGCACATAATATTAATACACTAAAATAAAAAAAATAGCAACTACCAAGAAGGAATTATGGCGTTGATAGACCACCCTTCTTGTTACAAACCCGAAACAAAAATTACATTGAAATTCTAGGACCAAAATCGAGCAACAACAATCCACATAAAAACATATATAAATCCATACATACACATGTAATTATATATGCGAATACCTAGAGTGTCATCTCCTTCTAAACATGCATAATCACAATAAAAAGAAATAGATTCACGTATATATACGTTAATTAATTAAAAGGGTACAACCTAGGCTCTGATACCAATTATAGGGAAAAATCGCAGTACACGCAGCGGATGCGAGACTAAAAATAGATTTAGTATGTTTTAAAAAATTTCCTTTTTATGAACCTTAACCCTTTAAATTAATTAACCATATATAAAGTAACAAAAAGTAGAATACCTTTTGTCGCGTGACCCGATTGACTTACGTCGATGGTAATCCGCAAGATCTTCAATCCTAGCATGAACGTGAATCACCTAGGAGCGTGGTCTCCCATTTCTTTGAATTGCGTACCTGAGAATGGACAAACAAACTTTCTTTTTCTTTTGTTAGTCACAAAACAATCAAAAGACCACAAAGATTATTCCGGTCACTTTTGAGTTCTCAATCTAATGATCGAAACTCGCGTGAACCTAATTCGATGTTGTACACACAAGCTTATTGATGAACAAGCAATTAGTGTACCATCAAAAGAATAATCTCTTCTCTCTTTTATGTCTTGGTAGAATAATCAAACACTTTTCTATGAGTTGAGAAGAAGAAGAAAATTGATTCAGTAAACCAGTGGGGTGGCCGAATTCTATAGCATGTATTATATAGGGTGGCCGAAATTTCTTCTCGTCTTCCTTTTGGGTTGGCCGAATCCTACTTGTGATACAATTAGGGTTGGCCGAAAATCCTCTACAAAAAAGGATTTGTGCCTTGCCCTAATTTCAATCAACTTTAGAATCCTAACCCCAATTTAACTCATGAGTATTTTATTCTTTTATTGACTTAATAAAAAGACTTCTTATTTGATTAAATAAATAAACTTAATTATTTATTTTCTTACCAAACAAGTCTTTTACTTTTAGTATACATATAGTATAACTCTAGGAAACATATTTCCTAATCAGAAAAAGATTTTGTTTCTTAATTAAATAATTAATTAATAAATTAATCAATTCTCATTTAATCAAACAATAAAATAAAATAATATTTTTGACTATGTATATAGCCTTGCCGCCCCACTTACAATAAATGGGCCAAATATTATTTCCTTATTTTATTTAATCCGTTGGACTTTAAATAAAAAGCCCACATGTGAACCATACCCATTCTTACTAAAAGAAAAAAGCCCACATGTCTTTCATTAATATATTAATATAATTGATCAGCCCATTAAACAAATAATGTGCAAATTATATTCTTAATATATTAAATGCAATTCTAGATGGACCCATAAATTGGTCCGGTAGAATATATCAAGTGATCCATGCAAGTCCGTGTGGATTGGGGATCTTGGCGGGCTATCTAAATTTAAGCTTCAATAGACATAACCTAATCACAATCAACAAATGATTCACTTAGGTCCGATCCATTAATTTTAACTCATTCCACTAAAGAGCTAAAATTGAACTCTTTAATAAAGATAGTGTAGGGAAAAATACCGTAGTACACGCAGCGGAAGCGAGACTAAAAATTGATTTAGTAACTTTTAAAAAAAAATTCCTTTTATGAACCTTAAACCCTTTAATCAATTAAACATATCATCTAACAAAAGAATAATACCTTTTGTCGCGTGATCCGATTGACTTACGTCGATGGTAATCCGCAAGATCTTCAATCCTAGCACGAACGTGGATCACCTAGGAGCGTGGTCTCCCTTTTCTTTGAATTGCAAACCTGTGAATGGACAAATAAACTTTTCTTTTCATTGTTAGTCACTAAAACAATCAAAAGAAGAATAAAATTATTCCGGTCACTTTTGAGTTCTCAATCTAATGATCGAAACTCTCATGAACCTAAATCGATGTTGTACACACAAGCTTATTGATGAACAAGCAAATAGTGTACCATCAAAGAATAATTTATTCACTCTTTTATGTTTTAGTAGAATAAAATTAATGCTCTCTATGAATTAAGAAGAAGAAGAAAAATTGTCTCTCAAGCACCAAGCATAGTGTGGCCGAATTCTATACATATGTATATATAGGTGGCCTAAATTTTCTTCTCTTTTCCTATTAGGGTTGCCGAAATCTTGCTCTCTTTTTCTCCTAGGGTTGCCGCAAATCACACTCCTAAAAGGAGTTTGAGTTGCACCCTAATTTCCATAAAAGAATAGACTTCAAACCCTAATCCAACTCATAGATATTTTATTCTTTTTATTGACTAAAATAAAAGACTTCTTATTTGATTCAATAAAATTAATTATTTATTTTCTTACCAAATAAATCTTTTAATTTTAGTATACTACCAACAATAGTATAAGACTAGGAATCATATTTCCTAATCAGAAAAGATTTGTTTCTTAATTAAACAATTAATTAATAAATTAATTAATTCTTATTTAATTAAAACAATGAAAACAAAATAATATCTTAGGTTAAAATATTAACCTTGCCGCCCCACTTGAATAAAATTGGGCCTAATATTATTTTCTTATTTCATTTAATCCATTGGACTTTAAATAAAAAGCCCACATGTGAACCAGAACCATTCTTACTAAAAGAAACAAGCCCACATGTATTTTATTAATATATTAATATAATTGAGTAGCCCATTACTTAAATAATGTGCAAATTATATTCATAATATATTAAATGCAATTCTAGATGGACCCTTAAATTTGTCCGGTAGAATATATCAAGTGATCCATGCAAGTCCGTGTGGATTGGGGATCTTGGCGGGCCATCTAAATTTAAGCTTCAATAGACATAACCTAATCACAATCAACAAATGATTCACTTAGGTCCGATCCATTAATTTTAACTCATTCCACTAAAGAGCTAAAATTGAACTCTTAAATAAAGATAGAAAAGGAAGATGTTCCTCATTCATACCCTAGACAATCATGTTGGAGATAGTGTATCCTCGTGATTAATATCAGTAATCGCCAAGAGTTCATAGACCGCCTATAACTCTCCAAGTTACCATATTTACTCATATGACCACGTTTTGAACTTGGATATTTTGACTTGTCCAGAAGCCATGTTTTCAATAGACACTATCGAAAACTCAACGTTGAGATTTAATATCCAATTACCTCAAAACATCCATATGATGATATTATACTCTCATTTAATAAATGGAGCCACGATGTCCATATCTATAAATGAAGTCCTCTATCGATTAACAAATGAATATCACCAAACTATCGAGGATAGACTATGCGTTATAATCGTACTCATTGATAACTAAAATGATATCATTTGCAACCATAAGTCCATCATTTATCTCAGGATTAAGATAGACTCTCCGATTGTCCTGATAATGAAAAGACTATTATCTATTGACTGTTCTAGATAAAGCTTTTCATTGTGATCCAGTTCAATGCACCCAGTGCACTAGATCCTTTTGCTTGAAGACACTCCGATGATTTTAGACTCATCATATCTCATTTGATCCCACTCAAATGCTAGCAAAAGAATTCTACAACTTTAACAAGATAAAGGTGCCCAACCTTTAACTTAAGTTGTGAACATTATTCAAGACTAACTAAAGAATTGTGTCTACCACATACATATCCATATGTACGAACAATTCTTCTTTACTCATAGTCTTTAGACCTTATGATTATTTACTTTGACAATTATAATATTAAACTATAAATGCTATACGATTTGTTAAACCAGAAATCACTTTATTAATATGAAAAAAAATTGTTAATTACAACATTACACTCTTGCTATTGAGCATAATCCTAACAGATAGAATAAGAAGACGTTCCTCATTCATACCCTAGACAATCATGTTGGAGATAGTGTATCCTCGTGATTAATATCAGTAATCACCAAGAGTTCATAGACCGCCTATAACTCTCCAAGTTACTATATTTACTCATATGACCACGTTTTGAACTTGGATATTTTGACTTGTCCAGAAGCCATGTTTTCAATAGTCACTATCGAAAACTCAATGTTGAGATTTAATATCCAATTACCTCAAAACATCCATATGATGATATTATACTCTCATTTAATAAATGGAGCCACGATGTCCATAACTATAAATGAAGTCCTCTATCGATTAACAAATGAATATCACCAAACTATCGAGGATAGACTATGCTATATAGTCGTACTCATTGATAACTCAAATGATACAACTTGCAACCATAAGTCCATCATTTATCTCAGGATTAAGATAGACTCTCCGATTGTCCTGATAATGAAAAGACTATTATCTATTGACGGTTCTAGATAAAGCTTTTCATTGTGATCCAATTCAATGCACCTAGTGCACTAGATTCTTTTACTCGAAGACACTTCGATGATTTTAGACTCATCATATCTCATTTGATCCCACTCAAATGCTAGCAAAAGAATTCTACAACTTTAACAAGATAAAGGTGCCCAACCTTTAACTTAAGTTGTGAACATTATTCAAGACTAACTAAACAATTGTGTCTACCTCATACATATCCATATGTACGAACAATTCTTCTTTTCTCATAGTCTTTAGACCTTATGATTATTTACTTTGACAATTATAATATTAAACTATAAATGCTATAAGATTTGTTAAACCAGAAATCACTTTATTAATATGAAAAAGATTGTCAATTACAATATTACGCTCTTGCTATTGAACATAATCCTAACACATTAGACTAAGGGTGGGCTACGGAGGTAAAACAAAGGTTGATACCCCGCTTCTCATAGAAAGATCTGAAATTGGCATTGTCACACAGTTTTCCCAGATCAGTGATTATGGCCATCGGGGTACCAAATCGGCAGACAATGCTCTCCTTGAGAAAGTTTGTGGTGTTTGCTTCAGTGATCTGAACCAGGGACTTTGCTTCCACCCAACGGGTAAAGTAATCTATGGCCACTACAGCGTGCTTGGCTTGACCAGAAGCAATGGGAAGTGGCTCGATCAAGTCTAGCCTCTAGATAGCAAATGGGTAAGGTGTGCTGATCGAAGTGAGTCTTTTCGAAGGCAGGTAATGGAGGTTTGCTGTCTTCTGACAGGGTTTGAAACAAATTAACGGTGTGTTTAATATTATCTAGAGAGGGGTGAATAGATTTTAACTAATTTTACCCAATTTTCATGTATAGTCAAGTTTACGAAAATACCCCCTAATAGTCAATATAATATAGCAAGTGTAATATGGTGCGGAAATTAAATAACACTTGATATATACGTGGAAACCCAACCACTGGGAAAAACCAAGGGCTGTTTAGTGCACCACACTCGAACCTCGAAATCCACTAATTGAAATGGAGTTTACAACCTATGTAGACCTCGTCTAACACTCTGATCAGTAACCCCCCACTTCTACCACGCGGGCCTTTAAAAGTGGCTCTAGTCCAAATTGCTTGAGGCCTAAGCAATCTTAGCCCCAAGTCTTAATTCTCAATGAAGAGATAATGCTACCGCTGTGAATATGTAAAATACTCAAAATGCAACAAGAGCTAGGTAAACCCTATATGCTAATCTAGGATTATGATATATCAATTAAAGCAATCCTAGATATCAATAACTAGATGACATGTCAAATAGCTTAGCTAATCAAGATGAAGTAAAAACCTAATTAGCTATCACAATACAACACTCAATCATATTCATCACAAATAATCTCTAACTTGTATTTAGCATATGATCTAAAACATACAAGTAATTTAAAGAGATGTCTTAATATGAAAAAACACTAAAATTAGATGAAGTTAGTGAAAAACATACCAAAGAAGATGTGATGATACAAAACCATGCATGGATGATTGCTAGATGATCTTTGATGCACAAAGGAATGTATTTGAGTGTTTAAAGAAGAGTTCTTTAATTATTTTTCTCTTGAAAAATATTCTAAGGAAAATATATGATATTTTTAACTCTTCAAACTTACATAAAGACATAGAATTATATATATATATAGGCCATAAGTAAAATGAGGTCGTTTTGAAAAATCACACCTGATTGTGCATTGTGCGCTGGTGGACCAGCGCACGACCAGTGCAAAGACAAAATTTGCACAGGCGTTGGTTGACCAATGTAGCTGACAGGCGCAACACCAGCGACAGAGAACTGGGCGTTCTGCGCTGGTGTGCTTGCGCTGGACGATCAGTGCACGACCAGCGACAGACCACTGGGCGATCTGCGCTGGTCTGGCGCATGTGGACCAGCGCTCAGCCTATTCCTTTTAAGCTTACACAAAAACATGCAAGGGTAAAAAGGTAAACAACATGCATCCTAATGCCTAACATGAAATGGCATTATAATCACAAGATGCAATCATAAAAGCATGCAAGAAGAGATGTAAATGATCATGAACAAGCACATATAAAAGTACATACACAACATACAAGAAACCAAATTATGCATGAGATGTGAGAGTGTGTGTGTGTAACTAATCTCTTCAAAGAAAATTAAGCACTTACAAATTACCTTTGGTGCTTATCAATGATGAGGACTTCAAAGGGCATTTAACTTGAACACCAATACCTAAGCTACACTTACAATGAATCCCCAATATGTGGTTTGTCCACGAAATGAGCCAATCAACAAATGGGAATCCTTACAGGGTTCACAGATCTATGCGAACTTCTTAGCATCCTGATGACAAGTAGGCCAGAAGTATCCCATCCTGAGAACTTGGTATGCGAAAGTCTCTCTTGATACATGGTTGCCACAGTCCCCTGTATGTACCTCATTCAGTGCCTATTGGGCATCATCTGGATGTAAACATCTCAACAATAGGAGTGACTTTCCTTTGCGGTAGAGGTATCCTTCTACTAGGCAATACCGGGTTACAATCCTTTTGAGCTTGCGTGCCTGATCCGGATCATCTGGAAGAGTGTCATTTAGGAGGTAGTCAGCTATAGGATCCATCCAGCAAGGTAGTTGGTTGATCGGACTCACTTCTAACCTTGTGGCAATGCTGGGTCGGGATATCAACTGGAGTGGTATCCCTTTTGGTAATGTCCGTCTTCCGGTTTCAACTATCTTGGCCAGGACATCAGCTCGGTGATTCTTCTCTCGAGGAATCTGTTCCATTTTCATACCCTTGAACCTTGTTGCAGCTTCCTGGACATTTTCGAGGTATGCTACCATGTTGTCACCCTCGGCCTGGTATATGCCATATGTAGGGAAAAATACCGTAGTACACGCAGCGGAAGCGAGACTAAAAATAGATTTAGTAACTTTTAAAAAAAATTTCCTTTTATGAACCTTAAACCCTTTAATCAATTAAACATATATATTATCTAACAAAAGAATAATACCTTTTGTCGCGTGATCCGATTGACTTACATCGATGGTAATCCGCAAGATCTTCAATCCTAGCACGAAAGTGGATCACCTAGGAGCGTGGTCTCCCTTTTCTTTGAATTGCAAACCTGTGAATGGACAAATAAACTTTTCTTTTCTTTGTTAGTCACAAAAACAATCAAAAGAAGACTAAAATTATTCCGGTCACTTTTGAGTTCTCAATCTAATGATCGAAACTCGCATGAACCTAAATCGATGTTGTACACACAAGCTTATTGATGAACAAGCAAATAGTGTACCATCAAAGAATAATTTATTCACTCTTTTATGTTTTAGTAGAATAAAATTAATGCTCTCTATGAATTAAGAAGAAGAAGAAAAATTGTCTCTCAAGCACCAAGCATAGTGTGGCCGAATTCTATACATATGTATATATAGGTGGCCTAAATTTTCTTCTCTTTTCCTATTAGGGTTGCCGAAATCTTGCTCTCTTTTTCTCCTAGGGTTGCCGCAAATCACACTCCTAAAAGGAGTTTGTGTTGCACCCTAATTTCCATAAAAGAATAGACTTCAAACCCTAATCCAACTCATAGATATTTTATTCTTTTTATTGACTAAAATAAAAGACTTCTTATTTGATTCAATAAAATTAATTATTTATTTTCTTACCAAATAAGTCTTTTACTTTTAGTATACTACCAACAATAGTATAAGACTAGGAATCATATTTCCTAATCAGAAAAGATTTGTTTCTTAATTAAACAATCAATTAATAAATTAATTAATTCTTATTTAATTAAAACAATGAAAACAAAATAATATCTTAGGTTAAAATATTAACCTTGCCGCCCCACTTGAATAAAATTGGGCCTAATATTATTTTCTTATTTCATTTAATCCATTGGACTTTAAATAAAAAGCCCACATGTGAACCAGAACCATTCTTACTAAAAGAAACAAGCCCACATGTCTTTTATTAATATATTAATACAATTGAGCAGCCCATTACATAAATAATGTGCAAATTATATTCTTAATATATTAAATGCAATTCTAGATGGACCCTTAAATTGGTCCGGTAGAATATATCAAGTGATCCATGCAAGTCCGTGTGGATTGGGGATCTTGGCGGGCCATCTAAATTTAAGCTTCAATAGACATAACCTAATCACAATCAACAAATGATTCACTTAGGTCCGATCCATTAATTTTAACTCATTCCACTAAAGAGCTAAAATTGAACTCTTAAATAAAGATAGAAAAGGAAGATGTTCCTTATTCATACCCTAGATGTAAGGATTCCCGTTGTTTTTAATTGGCTTATTTCGTGATCAAACCATATGTGGGGGTTCTTTGTAAGGGTAGCCTAAGTATCGGTCTTCTTGTTCGAAGCCCTTTGAAGACCTCGTGTTGATAAGCACCGAAGGTAAATTTCTATGTGCTTACCTTTCTTTGAAGAGATTTAGAAGCACACACACACTAAACATTCATTGCATATGTGTGCATTCTCTTCATTTGTCACAATTCACACTTGCACTTATTTATTATATTTTGTTGTGTGTTATTGTGTCTTGTTGTTGTGTTAATTCGTTTCCCGATAACTTTCGGAAACGTCCGCGCATGCACGAGAATGTGCTTGGTTTAGCGCGAGGACCGCCTATGGAGAATGCCCTTGGCTTCTCCTTGGTTTTCACCTATCTAGGTGATCGGCGGTTAAGATCGGCGGCCTGGCCACCGACTGAAACCGCCGTTTCAGTCCAGATTGGTCTGAAGTATTTCTGCGGTTAAGATCGGCGGTCAAGACCGCCGTTCGAAACCGCCGATTCAAGACCTGATTGATTTATCTCTCAGTCTAATTCGGCGGTTGAAACGGCGGGCATGAAACCGCCGTTCGAAACCGCCGTTCATACCTGGTTGATTTTGATCTCTCTGTTCTGTTTCGGCGGTTGGAATCGGCGGTCACTAAACCGCCGAATGAACCGCCGTTTATGCTCTGTTCTTCACGAGCTCAATTCGGCGGTCATGAACGGCGGCCTGGCCGCCGTTTGAAACCGCCGATTGGCGCGTTTCTTTGAAACTTACTTAAACGACCACACTTTGATTTGGCCCCCTATATATATGCCACTTTGACTTTAGGTCAATTAAGAGAGTTCATATTCAGAATTCATACTTAGGATATTTTTCAAAGAGAAGAAAAATTCCAAGAACTCCATTCTTGATTCTCAAACACTTTTCATGATCATTAATCATCATCTAGCATCATCTTAGATCATCTAGATGTCATCTTGCATGGAACCTTCATCATACTTTGCTTGGTAAGCTTTTCACTAATATCTTACATGTTTTGTGTTTCTCTTATCTAGCAATCTCAATTAATTACTTGTTTGTTATTTTGTATGCTTTAGATACAATATTGAGATGAGTATGATGTATGTTTGAGATTTTATATTGTGCTAGCATATTAGGTTTTGTGCTTAATATTGATTAGCTAAACTAATTGACATGTCATTTAGTTTTGATATCTAGGATTATACTTAATTGCATATTAATCATCTTAGATAAGCATATAGGGTTTCCCTTGCTCTATGTTGCATTTTGGATATTCACATATATTCACTTAGGGTTGTATTCTCTTCAAAGAGAAAGTAAGTCTTGTGTGTAGCATCCGGGATTAGGTTGCTTAGAACGCAAGCAAATTGGACTAGGTTCACTCATACCGGGATTAGGTAGGTGTGTGATTACTTCCGGGATTAGGTTGTAATCGTTTGCACATTTAGTGGATTCGAGGTTCGAGTGTGGCTTACTTACATAGCCCGTGGTTTTTCCCGTGAGCCCGTGGTTTTTCCCGTGAGGGTTTCCACGTAAAAACCAAGTGTTGTTTTAATTTCCGCACCATATTACAATTGCTTGGTTATATTATCTTGAGGGCATTTTCGTAATTTTGACTAACACGAAAAATTGGGTAAAAAGCGTAAAATCTATTCACCCCCCCTCTAGATAGCTTTATACACACCGTGCTATTATTTGTTTCAATTGGTATCAGAGCGGGTTCCTAGACATACATAGGTGATCCTTGCTTATTTTGGTGTGTTTTGCATTTTGTGTGTTTTTTGATCATTCATACATTTGCATTCATTTCATTCATTCATAAACACTATGAGTGGAAACGGTGGAAATGGTGGTGGCCACGAAGGAGCTTCTAGCACAAGGCCTCCATTTCTTACCGGATTGAACTATTCCCAATGGAAAGGGAAGATGGAATCCTACATATGCCAAATTCATGACCGTGCATGGATGGCGGTGGAAGACGGATATGATCTCCCTATGATGACTCCCGATGGTGGAGGACAAGATGTTTTGAAGCCTAAGGCGCAATGGAACGCGCAAGAGTTTGAGGCTTCTAAGTGGAATAGGAAGGCTATGCATGCCATTATGTGTGCTATGGATGAGAATCAGTACAAGCTTATTCAGAATACTCAGATTGCCAAAGTGGCATGGGACATCCTTCTAGTTGCACATGAGGGAACCGAGGTGGTGAAGGAGTCCAAGCTTCAAGTCCTCCAAACTCAGTTTGAGCTACTTAGGATGGGAGAGGATGAATGCTTCAATGACTTCGAAATCAAATTGATGGATATTGTAAATCAAAGCCATCAACTCGGAGACCCGTATTCGGATAGGAGAGTCAAGCAAAAAATTATGAGATCTCTCCCCGATAGGTTTGAATCCAAGGTGACGGCCATAGAAGAAAATAGTGGCTACATGGATATGAAGCCAAGTGAGGTGATTGGGCGTCTCCTTGCATATGAGTCTAGGAAGGCTCCTAGCACCACTACTCCTCCTAAGAAGTCTAAAGGAATAGCTTTGAAAGCATCTAAGGATGCAAAGGAGGCAAAGCATGAATCGGATGAAGACCTTGCCTTATTTGTGAAAAGGTTCAACAAGGTTATGGGGTTCAAGAAGAAGAAGGGATTTGGGTCAAGAGGACAAGATTTGAAGAAAAAGAGTTCCTTCAAGAAGTTTGAGCCTAGACAAGAGAGGACCGAAAGGAAAGGGGTCCGATGCTTTGAATGTGGTGGGATTGGTCACTTTGCCCCCGAATGTGCTAATCACAATGATAAGAAGAAGAGCAAAGTGATGGCCGCCACTTGGAGTGGGAGTAGTGATGACTCCAATGAGGAAGATGAGTCTTCAAGTGAAGAAGAGCTCATGGCTAACCTCCTAGCTTTTGCCTCCTCACATAAGAGCAAAAGTGGTAGTGAGAAAGAGGAAATGAGTCAAGAGGAAAATGACTCAAGTGAAGAAGAAAGTGATTCCTCATCTAACTCCATAAGTAGTTTTGTGGAGAAAAAGGTGCTTGCTAAATGCCATGCCGAGTTTAATGATTTAGCAATCAAGAGCACAAGAAAGATCAAGATGTTGAGAGAAGAAAATCTTGAGCTTGCATCTCATAATGACCGCTTAGGTGAACAAGTGGAAAAATTCAAGAAGATAGAAGATAAGCTAAGAGAGGAGTTAGCTTTATCTAGGAGGAATGAAGAAAGTCTAAAGAGTGAGCTTGAAGAAGTTAGAAATTCTATGACTAGGATGGATTCTAGCACCAAGAAGCTTGACCATATGCTTGGTGTTGGAAAGAGTCCATGTGACAAGAGGGGTCTTGGGTATGAAGATGACAAGAAGATCTCTACCTCTAACAAGACCGTGTTTGTCAAGAGCTTGAAGAAAGAAGAAACTTCATTTGTGCAAGCTCCTAGAAAGAAATTAGAAGTAGGACAATGCTCTAATGCACAAGTGAAGATGGGTCCAAGAAGGAAACCTCAAGCTCAACCCCCTAAGGTCTCTCAAGCCAACATTCCTCCTCAAATGGCTCACAAAGGAAAGAGACCTATCATGCAACCTCAAGCTAGGAAGCAACCAAGACCGGTTCAACAACGAAGAAGGATTGAACCCTTTCATCCACAAAGACAAGGACAAGGTATGATTCCTTATTTCACTCCTATATGTCATTTTTGTGGATTTGATGGTCATATTAGACCACATTGCTTTCGATATATAAAAATGTGCAAAACTAGAAGCATGATAGAGAAGAAAAAGAAAAGAGCCATGATGCATGTTCCTAGGAATGATAATACTATTATGCATGATCCTAGGACATCTAGAGCCCATATACCAAAAACCACTAAGAAAGCTAAGATTGTTTCTAGGTGGATTAGAAAGAATGACATTGTTTGCCATGTTGCTCAAATAGCCTTGAAGGCAAATTCTTCTAATTTTTGGTATCTAGATAGTGGGTGCTCTAGGCACATGACGGGAAACAAGAGTTTCTTCGAGACTCTTGTTATGGAGGAAGGTGGATATGTCACTTTTGGTGATGGATCCAAAAAGAAAGTTGTAGGGAAAGGAACCATTTCCGTTCCCGGATTACCCTCCTTATCCGATGCTTTATTTGTTGATGGCTTGAAAGCCAATTTAATAAGCATTTCACATCTAAGTGATGAAGGATATTCCGTCTTGTTTTGTAAAGATGATTGCTCAATCCTAAAGCCCGATGGACAAACCTTATTGAAAGGTATGAGATCTAGCGACAATTGCTATTGTCTTGAAGCTAGAATAGTCTCAAACAATGTGTCCATGGATGAGCAAATTGAGTTGTGGCATGAAAGACTTGGCCACATGAACTTTAGGGATCTACGGACCCTTGGAAAGTTCGAGTGTGTGCGTGGCCTCCCTAAGCTTGGGAAGAAAGCCAATGGTGTTTGTGGACCTTGCCAACAAGGAAAGCAAACTAAAAGCATGCACAAAAAGGGTAAGTATCTCACCACCAAGGAGCCTCTTGAGCTTCTCCACATGGACCTCATGGGTCCCATGCAAACCGAAAGTTTGGGTGGAAAGAGATACATTTTTGTATGTGTTGATGATTTCTCTAGATTTACATGGACATACTTTCTTAGAGAAAAATCCGAAACTTTTGATAAGTTTAAAATGCTTTGTACTAAATTACAAAATGAAATGAAATCTAACATTAGAAGCATTAAACGGATTAGAAGTGACCATGGGAGAGAGTTTGAGAATGCCTCTTTTGAAAGCTTTTGTGATAGCTTAGGCATCTCCCATGAGTTTTCGGCTCCTAGGACACCTCAACAAAATGGAGTTGTTGAGAGGAAAAATAGGGTCCTCCAAGAGATGGCCCGAGTGATGTTGCTTAGCAACAATGTCCCTAGGAACCTATGGGCCGAAGCCATCAATACGGCTTGCTATATAGGAAATCGTGTGTTCCTAAGGCCCGGTTCTAGAAACACCTCCTATGAGCTATGGAAGGGTAGGAAGCCAAATGTTAGCTACTTCCACACATTTGGAAGCAAATGCTACATTTTAAATGACCGTGATCAACTTGGCAAGTTTGATGCTAAGAGTGATGAGGGTATCTTTATTGGCTACGCCTTGAATAGTAAAGCCTATAGAGTTTTCAACTTGAAGACTCGAACCGTCATGGAATCATCAAATGTGGTCATTGATGATACTAGGCTCAAGTCTAATGACCATGAGGAGGAGGATGTTCTAGAGGATGACACTCCTTTGGAGAGGGTTGTGGTGACTCCCAATGTTGGGACATCTAATGAAGTCACACAACCCATTACTAGAGTTCCTAACTTGGACTCTAATGAACCCGCTCCATGGGTTAGAAGACTCCATAACAAAGAGGATGTTATTGGAGATGTTAATGAGGGTGTTAGGACTAGACGTCAACTTGCTAATCTTATTAGCTATACTTGCTACACCTCTCAAATTGAACCCAAAAAGGTTGAAGAAGCCTTACATGATGAATTTTGGGTTCTTGCCATGCAAGAAGAGCTAAACCAATTCGAAAGGAATGAGGTTTGGACTCTAGTTCCTAGGCCTAAGACCACTAATGTCATAGGCACTAAATGGATATTTAGGAACAAATCCGATGAGGATGGCAACATAGTGCGGAACAAGGCTAGACTTGTAGCACAAGGGTACTCTCAAATTGAGGGTATCGACTTTGAGGAGACATTTGCTCCCGTTGCCCGTTTAGAGTCTATTAGGCTTCTCTTGTCCATTTCTTGTGTGCACAAGTTCAAATTGCACCAAATGGATGTCAAGAGTGCCTTCCTCAATGGCTTCTTGCAAGAGGAAGTGTTTGTTGAACAACCCAAGGGGTTTGTGGATGCACACCACCCCAACCATGTCTATCGCCTCAAGAAGGCACTATATGGGTTGAAACAAGCACCGAGGGCTTGGTATGAGCGCCTCACTCAATTTCTTGTTGACAATAACTACACAAGAGGTAGTGTTGACAAGACACTATTCATCAAGAGAGACAATGATGAGCTTTTCATAGCTCAAATATATGTCGATGACATAGTGTTTGGTTCCACCAACAACACCAAGGTCCAACAATTTGTTGATGTTATGTCTCATGAATTTGAGATGAGTCTTGTTGGTGAGCTTAATTACTTCCTAGGTTTGCAAATTAGGCAACTTGATAATGGGATCTTCATAACCCAAGCCAAATATGCCAAAAACCTTGTGAAGAAGTTTGGTCTTGAAAAAGCCAAACATTGTGACACTCCTATGAGCACCACTTTGAAGCTAAGCAAGGATGCTAGCGGTAAAAGTGTGGACCAAACCTTATATCGTGGCATGATAGGGAGCTTGCTCTATTTGACCGCAAGTAGGCCCGATATATCATTTAGTGTAGGAGTTTGTGCTAGGTACCAATCCGATCCCAAGGAGTCCCATCTCTCTTCGGTTAAGAGAGTCATTCGCTTTGTGAATGGGACTTCCAACTATGGGATTTGGTACTCATTTGACACTAATCCTAGTCTTGTAGGATATAGTGATGCGGATTGGGCAGGAAATTGTGATGATAGGAAGAGCACATCGGGCGGTTGCTTCTTTCTAGGCAACAACTTGGTGTCTTGGTTTTGCAAGAAGCAAAACTCGATTTCCTTGTCCACGGCGGAAGCCGAGTACATAGCCGCGGGGAGTGGATGCACTCAACTTATGTGGATGAAGCAAATGCTAGTGGATTACGGATTCAACCAAGGTACTCTCACTCTCTTTTGTGATAACATGAGTGCCATTAATATTTCCAAGAATCCGGTGCAACATTCTAGAACTAAGCATATTGACATCCGCCATCACTTCATTAGAGAGCTTGTTGAAAATAAATGCATAGTACTTGAACATGTAGGTACTAATGATCAACTTGTGGACCTATTTACTAAACCCTTAGATGCTACTCGATTTAAAACTCTTAGTAGATCTATTGGGGTATGTCTTGTGGAGTGATGTTCTATGTTTGACCCCATATGGGGAACTCAAGCAAAGAGAGCTATTTTGCATTCTTGTATCTTGCAAAAAATTTGAAATATCTTATGCCTCTTCTTTTAAATTGCTTGAGTAAGCTTGGTTGTACATATGTATATATGTTTTAAAATTCCATAAGTGTGAACCTTGCTTGTCTACAATCCATGTCATATTTATGTTCAAACATGCATTTTTGGACTAGGAGATTTACATTGGAAGTATGATTTGAATGACCTATGATTATCTCCATGACATGATGATTCTTTAATAACATGCTAATGACAAATGAAAAAGCATGAAATTCATAAAACATGCTCACATGAAAAGCATGAATTGATGATTGCATATTCTTAAAAATGCAAAACTTGTGTGAAAACTTATGAGACTCAAAATGAATAAAGGATCTTGTATCCATTCAAAGGAATTTACATTCCAAATGTCTCTCTTTCTTTATTAGTTGAACATGGTTACTATCATACGGATAATTTTATCCGGAAAAATCAAATAGGGTGCAAAGTCGCTCATGCCATGTTTCGCTTATAAAGTTGGATATAGTTGCTCTTAAATTGAAATCAATAATCTCTATATCCTTGCTTTTCCCATGACATTGGTGAAATTGGTTTGAATTCTTATTAGAAACCTTTGTCATTTGCTTTGCCAAATACCATTGTATTTTGGACTTGAATGCTATATGTCTTGTATGCAAAGCATGTTGGATTCACACATTTTCTCAAAATAAATCTCCTTGTTTCTCTCAAATTAATTGAAGTGCATAAAGTGACTTATATGTATATGCATATCTTGCATGCTTCTATCTCTCGTTGCTATGAGTGACCCGGTTGGGGACTACTCCTTTGCCTATATCATGACAAAAAGGGGGAGTAGGATATGGTAAGGGGAGGTGCAAAATATAGAAGCTATTGTACACTTTGGGGAGAACATACATTGAGGGGGAGTAACCCGTTGAGGGGGAGCATTGCATTTATCATACATTGCATACATTTGGTAATGTTGTGCCTAAATTCTAAAAATGCAAATGCTTGGTATTGTTCTCACATGATTAATCTCACACTTTTCTTGTATTAGAAATGTTAGAAACTCTTTTCAGGGATTGATTATTCTACAAGAGGATTGAAGTCTTCAAGTTGCATTAGCTTATCTCTTTGTAATGTAGAATATCATTATAGTCCCGTAGTTTCTATTTTTTGTGAGGAATCATTGTGAGTGATGGTTTTGTCACGAAATAGCCAAAGGGGGAGATTGTAAGGATTCCCGTTGTTTTTAATTGGCTTATTTCGTGATCAAACCATATGTGGGGGTTCTTTGTAAGGGTAGCCTAAGTATCGGTCTTCTTGTTCGAAGCCCTTTGAAGACCTCGTGTTGATAAGCACCGAAGGTAAATTTCTATGTGCTTACCTTTCTTTGAAGAGATTTAGAAGCACACACACACTAAACATTCATTGCATATGTGTGCATTCTCTTCATTTGTCACAATTCACACTTGCACTTATTTATTATATTTTGTTGTGTGTTATTGTGTCTTGTTGTTGTGTTAATTCGTTTCCCGATAACTTTCGGAAACGTCCGCGCATGCACGAGAATGTGCTTGGTTTAGCGCGAGGACCGCCTATGGAGAATGCCCTTGGCTTCTCCTTGGTTTTCACCTATCTAGGTGATCGGCGGCCTGGCCGCCGACTGAAACCGCCGTTTCAGTCCAGATTGGTCTGAAGCATTTCTGCGGTTAAGATCGGCAGTCAAGACCGCCGTTCGAAACCGCCGATTCAAGACCTGATTGATTTATCTCTCAGTCTAATTCGGTGGTTGAAACGGCGGGCATGAAACCGCCGTTCGAAACCGCCGTTCATACCTGGTTGATTTTGATCTCTCTGTTCTGTTTCGGCGGTTGGAATCGGCGGTCACTAAACCGCCGAATGAACCGCCGTTTATGCTCTGTTCTTCACGAGCTCAATTCGGCGGTCATGAACGGCGGCCTGGCCGCCGTTTGAAACCGCCGATTGGCGCGTTTCTTTGAAACTTACTTAAACGACCACACTTTGATTTGGCCCCCTATATATATGCCACTTTGACTTTAGGTCAATTAAGAGAGTTCATATTCAGAATTCATACTTAGGATATTTTTCAAAGAGAAGAAAAATTCCAAGAACTCCATTCTTGATTCTCAAACACTTTTCATGATCATCAATCATCATCTAGCATCATCTTAGATCATCTAGATGTCATCTTGCATGGAACCTTCATCATACTTTGCTTGGTAAGCTTTTCACTAATATCTTACATGTTTTGTGTTTCTCTTATCTAGCAATCTCAATTAATTACTTGTTTGTTATTTTGTATGCTTTAGATACAATATTGAGATGAGTATGATGTATGTTTGAGATTTTATATTGTGCTAGCATATTAGGTTTTGTGCTTAATATTGATTAGCTAAACTAATTGACATGTCATTTAGTTTTGATATCTAGGATTATACTTAATTGCATATTAATCATCTTAGATAAGCATATAGGGTTTCCCTTGCTCTATGTTGCATTTTGGATATTCACATATATTCACTTAGGGTTGTATTCTCTTCAAAGAGAAAGTAAGTCTTGTGTGTAGCATCCGGGATTAGGTTGCTTAGAACGCAAGCAAATTGGACTAGGTTCACTCATACCGGGATTAGGTAGGTGTGTGATTACTTCCGGGATTAGGTTGTAATCGTTTGCACATTTAGTGGATTCGAGGTTCGAGTGTGGCTTACTTACATAGCCCGTGGTTTTTCCCGTGAGGGTTTCCACGTAAAAACCAAGTGTTGTTTTAATTTCCGCACCATATTACAATTGCTTGGTTATATTATCTTGAGGGCATTTTCGTAATTTTGACTAACACGAAAAATTGGGTAAAAAGCGTAAAATCTATTCACCCCCCCCTCTAGATAGCTTTATACACACCGTGCTATTATTTGTTTCACTAGACAATCATGTTGGAGATAGTGTATCCTCGTGATTAATATCAGTAATCGCCAAGAGTTCATAGACCGCCTATAACTCTCCAAGTTACCATATTTACTCATATGACCACGTTTTGAACTTGGATATTTTGACTTGTCCAGAAGCCATGTTTTCAATAGACACTATCAAAAACTCAACGTTGAGATTTAATATCCAATTACCTCAAAACATCCATATGATGATATTATACTCTCATTTAATAAATGGAGCCACGATGTCCATATCTATAAATGAAGTCCTCTATCGATTAACAAATGAATATCACCAAACTATCGAGGATAGACTATGCGATATAATCATACTCATTGATAACTCAAATGATATCACTTGCAACCATAAGTCCATCATTTATCTCAGGATTAAGTTAGACTCTCCGATTGTCCTGATAATGAAAAGACTTTTATCTACTGATGGTTATAGATAAAGTATTTCATTGTGATCCAGTTCAATGCACCCAGTGCACTAGATTCTTTTGCTCGTAGACACTCCGATGATTTTAGACTCATCATATCTCATTTGATCCCACTCAAATGCTAGCAAAAGAATTCTACAACTTTAACAAGATAATGGTGCCGAACCTTTAACTTAAGTTATGAACAATATTCAAGACTAACTAAAGAATTGTGTCTACCACATACATATCCAGATGTACGAACAATTCTTCTTTTCTCATAGTCTTTAGACCTTATGATTATTTACTTTGACAATTATAATATTAAACTATAAATGCTATAAGATTTGTTAAACCAGAAATCACTTTATTAATATGAAAAAGATTGTTAATTACAACATTACACTCTTGCTATTGAGCATAATCCTAACACCATATACCTAGTTGATCACCAGCTGGGAATCACTTCTAACTAGGAGTAAATCAGCCCCCCAGTTCTATAGTAACTTTCATCCTTGCCAACAATGCCTCATAATCCGCCTCGTTATTAGTAACTTTAAACTTAAACCTGAAACAGTGGCTGCATTCGATTCCTTCAGGATCTTTAAGGACGATCCCAGCTCCGTAGTCGGCTTGATTTGATGCTCCACCTGTATATAGAATCCAGGCTTTGCAATCAGTGGGCCATTCCTGGGACTCCGGATCTGGGGTAGGTTTTGCAATGGTATCCGAATTTGAAGTCATGCTGAATTCTGCTACAAAGTCAGCTAAGGCTTGAGCCTTGATTGTCCTCCTTGCCTTGTATTTTATATCATACTGAGTGAGCTCTAGGGCCCACAGAACCAGCCTGCCCGATACGTCTAGCCTTTGAAGGAACTGTCTCAGTGGTTGGCTTATTACTACTGTGATTGTATGAGCTTGAAAATAAGGCCAGAACTTTCTAGTTGTGGTCACTAGTGCATAGGTGAGCTTTTCCAGTAGAGTATAATTCTTCTCAGATTTTGTCAGAGCATGACTCACATAGTAGATTGGTCTCTGGGCTCCATCATTACACTCCTTCACTAAGGCCCCGCTTGTCGCGGTTTCTGAAACTGCCAAATAAAGTTGTAGTTCCTCTCTTAGAAGGGGTTTTACCAGTATAGGTGGATTGGTTAGGTACTCCTTCAATGCTTGAAATGCTTGCTCACTTTCCTGATCCCACTTCATCTTCTTTCCCTGTTTGATGACTTTGAATAAGGGTAAGCACTTATCTATAGATCGAGATATGAAGCGGTTCAGTGATGCTATTCTGCCAGTCGATCCCTGTGCCTACCAGAGGGTAATGGGGGATTCGAGATCCATGATGGCTTTGATTTTCTTGGGATTGGCCTCGATTCCTCTCTCGTGTACCATGAACCCAAGAAATTTTCCCGCTGCTACCTTGAAAGCACACGTAGCTAGATTCAATCTTATCCGGTTCTCCCTTATTACTTGGAAAGTCTGGCGTAAATCTTCAGGGTGTTGGTTTATCATCTGAGACTTGGTAATCATATCATCTATGTATACTTCCATAGACCTTCATATCTGTTGCTTGAATAACTTGTTCACTAGGCGCTGGTAGGTGGCTCCAGTGTTTTTGAGAGCAAATGGCATAACTTTGTAGCAGTAAAGGCCTTGCGCAGTAATGAAGCTGGTCTTGTCTTGATCGACGGGGTGCATCATGATCTGGTTGTACCCCAAGAACGTATCCATGAAGCTCAAGAGCTTATTGCCTGCAGTAGAATCGATCAGCTAGTCTATTTTAGGTAGAAGGAAGCTATCCTTTGGGCAAGCCCGATTGAGGTCAGTATAGTCCACACACATACGCCACTTCCCATTGGCTTTGGTCACCATGATCACATTGGCGATCCATTCGGGGTAACGGGATTCTCTGATGAATCTGGCCTTTAAAAGTTGTTAACCGGAAAAATAGGCAATTAATTCAAGGAAGAGCTTTCCCCATTAGAGAGCCCTCATCACTCCTTGGTACCCGCCGCGGAAAGGTCCCCGACCACTTTAAAGCGCCTAATGAGAAGAAAGGCCCGGTCTATCACGTACCGTGCCTCCCCTTCCCCTAACACACCAGGTCAAAGCGTGGCTCATCAAGGAACTAGGTTCTCCTAAGAACGCCTATTGAGAATGGGGGCCGGTCCACCAAGGACCCCGCATCTCAGATACGGTCCTTCCAGGACCCGGCTCCCCTAAAAGCGCCTAATAAAAGGAAGAACCTGGTCCAATGGAGGACCCACTCACAACCAGCAACCCAGCTAAGAACCGTCCTAAGCAGCACCTACCCAGTCATGCATAACCCACTACCACAACTAGAACGACTCACTGGAGAAGACCTCCTTAGAACGTTCTACCAACCCCCCGCTCCACAGGGCTGACGTCGTTCATAGTGGCCAACCAGCCATGACCCTTCCAAGGGCTGACGCCAGCCCTCATCCCAGCTCACATGGGATAAAGGAGGGACTAGGAACAACCTAGAAAGCTCCAGCATCAGCCCATTAATGCGAGGCAACAAGCATAAGTGGGGAAAGACAAGCAACCTACGGTCAGGATCGTCCGCTGGCCAAATTGCATCAACGGTTGAACCTCCCTCCATCTCAGCCCTAATTAGAGATCAACTGTCTCATACATAAGAGAGGATTATGTGATTCTCTGGCAAAATATTCACAGGAACTCAACAAGCACGAAGAAGGAAATGGTGGAGGAGAGTACCTGACAGTGTGCAATGGAACAGGTGCTGACATTGTCCCCTGCCAGGCCAGATTTTGATAACGACCCGCCACTGCTGCAACGACCCTGTCCAACCAATCAAAACCTCTAAAAACACCACTTATTCACCATATCAGCTCTACAAAAGTGCCTATGTGTGCCTAAGGCCTAGATGGAGCGATCAAGGCCCTCCAAGGCGTGTAACCACCACGGCCTTGCTCAAAAGTAGAGGTTAGGAACAGTCCCGCCAATTTCACCCTAGGAACAAGGGCTCCCACCTACCAAAACCAGGCCCTTAACAAAGGAAGATGAAAGTACTCACGGTGTGTAAACTATTAATCTAGAGAGGGGGGTGAATAGATTTTAACTAATTTTACCCAATTTTCGTTTAATGACAAGATTATGAAAATACCCCTAATAGTCAATAAAATATAGCAAGTGTAATATTGTGCAGAAATTAAAACAACACTTGATATTTACGTGGAAACCCTCACGGGAAAAACCATGGGCTAGTAAGTAAGCCACACTCGAACCTCGAATCTCGAATCCACTAAATGTGTAAAACGATTACAACCTAATCCCGGAAGTAATCACACACCTACCTAATCCCGGTATAAGCGAACCTAGTCCGATTGCTTGCGAATTAAGCAACCCAATCCCGGTCACAACACAAGACTTAATTCTCTAAAATGAGATTAACACCCTAAGTGAATATATGAATATTCAAATGCAACATAGAGCAAGGAAAACCCTATATGTTTATCTAAGATGATGAATTTGCAATTAAAAACAATCCTAGATATTAAAGCTAAATGACATGTCAATTAGCTTAGATAATCATAGATTATAGAAACCTAGATATCTATCACAAAGCAACACTCAATCAAATCAACACAACAATCTTTATCTTGAATATTAGAATATAATCTAAGAATAATCAAGTAATAAAAGAGATGTCATTATAAATAGAACACTAATTATATATGATAATAGTGAAAAACTTACCAAAGCAAGTGTGATGATGAAACACCCATGCCAGCAAGCATCCTAGATATGCTAAAGAATGCTAGATGAACTTTGATGCAAATGGATTTTTGGTTTGAGTGTTTAATGAGCAAACTTGGTTGCTTTCTCTCTTAAAATTCTCTCTTTTGAAAGTAGGGTTCTTGATAATTAAAGAGTCACATTCAGAACAAGAGAAAGTGATGTATTTATAGGCATGAAAAACAGAGCATGTGAAAAGATAAGTCTGCCCCTGAAAAGCACCGATCAGTGGTTTCAATCGGTGGCCAAGCCCCCGATCATAATTGCCGAATTGGACCTGAGAGGAACAGGGGACCAACGGCGGTTTCGTGACCGCCGATCTAACCATAAACGGAGAGATAAAATCAATCAGGTATGAACGGCGGTTTCATTCGGTGGTTTCGTGACCGCCGATTCAACCGCCGAATTAGACCGAGAGATAAAATGAATCAGGTCTTGAACGACGGTTTTGAACGGCAGTCGTGACCGCCGATCGTAACCGTAGAATTGCTCCAGACACTTTTGGAAGCAAACGGCGGTTTCATTCGGCGGCCAGGCCGCCAATCACCAACATAGGTGAAAACCAGGGAGAAGCCAAGGGCATTCTCCGTAGGCGGTCTTCGCGTAAAACCAAGCACATTCTAGTGCATGCACGGACGTTTCCGAATACTATCGGGAAATGAATTACAAGTCACAAATTCACACAACAAACAATAAAATATAGGTGCAAGTGTGAAATGTGACATGTGAAGAGAAAACACACATATGCAATGTATGTTAAGTGTGTGTGTGCAACTAATCTCTTCAAAGAAAAAATAAGCACTAGAGATATACCTTTGGAGTGCTTATCAAGACGAGGTCTTCAAAGGGCTTGAGCAATAACAACAACACCTAGGCTACCCTTACAAAGAACCCCAACATGTGGTTTGTCCACGAAATGAGCCAATCAACAAATGGGAACCTTACAATCTCCCCATTTGGCTATTTCGTGACAAAACCACCACTCACATTTATTCCTCACAATAAAAAATAGAAACTACGGGACTACAATGATATTCTACATTACAAAGAGATAAGAAAATGCAACGTGAAGTCTTCAACCTCTTGTAGAATAATCAATCCCTGAAAATCAAGTTTCTAACATTTCCAATACAAGTAAGAAGTGAGATGAATCAAGTGAGAGCAAAAACAAGCATTTGCATTTAAGAAATTAGGTACAACATCATGCAATGTATGTATATGCAATGCTCCTCCTCAATGGGTTACTCCCCCTCAATGAATGTTCTCCCCAATATGCACAATTGCTTCTATATTTTGCAACTCCCCTTACCATATCCTACTCCCCCTTTTTGTCATGATATAGGTAAAGGAGTAGTCCCCAACCGGGTCACTCATAGCAATGAGAGATAAAAGCATGCAAGATATTTGCATAATCAATATAAGTCACTTTATGCATCTCAATTAATTGGAGAGAAACAAGGAGATTTATTTTTAAAAAAAATGTGTGAATCAAACATGCTTTGCATACAAGACATGTAGCATTCAAGTCCAAAATACAATGGTATTTGGCAAAGCAAATGACAAAGGTTTCTAATAAGAATTCAAACCAATTTCACCAATGTCATGAGTAAAGCAAGGATATAGAATATATTTGTAAGGTTCCCATTTGTTGATTGGCTCATTTTGTGGACAAACCACATGTTGGGGTTCTTTGTAAGGGTAGCCTAGGTATCGGGTTTATTGTTCGAAGCCTTTTTGAAGACCTCATATTGATAAGCACCGAAGGTATATTTCTTTGTGCTTACTTGTCTTGAAGAGATAGTTGCACACACTCACAACTCATGCATATGTTTAAATCTTGTATGTTGTGTGTCTTATTTTTATGCATTAATGTTCATTAACATCTCTTCTTACATGTTAGTTTGATTGCATCTTGCATATCCAATTGCCTTGTCATGCTTAGACTTAGGATTGCATTGTTGCATTGTTGCATTGGGCGCTCCCAAAAGCGCTCTTCAGAAGCGCTGTACGAACAACGCCCATTGAGTGCTGTTCAGACCTGATCGATTTAATTCGGTCGCTGTTGGGTCGCTGTACAGGCACTGTACAAAGCGCTGTACAAAGCGCTCTACGTACAGCGCCACTCTGTTTTCCCGTGAGAACAGAGTTGGGGCGCTGTACAAGCACTGTACAAGAGGCGCTCTACATACAGCGCCCAAGGCAAATATGAGGCCAACTTATCAAAACGACCACACCTTGTTTTGGCCCCCTATATATATGCCTCTTTGACTTTAGGTCAATTACATGAGTTCATATTTAGATTCCATACTTAGGATATTTTTCAAAGAGAAGAAAAATTCCAAAGAACTCATTTTTAGTTTACTCAAACACTTTTTCATGATCATCAATCATCATCTAGCATCATCCTTAATCATCTAGATGACATCTTGCATGGATTCTTCATCATACTTTGCTTGGTAAGCTTTTCACTAATATCTTACATATTTTGTGTTTCTCTTAACAAGCAATCTCAATTAATTACTTGTATGTTATTTTATATACTTTGAATACAAGTTTGAGATTAGTATGATGTATGTTTGAGAAGTTGTATTGTGATAGCTAATTAGGTTTTGTGCTTAATCTTGATTAGCTAAACTATTTGATTTGACATGTCATTTAGTTTTGATATCTAGGATTGTTCTAATTGCATATTAATCATCTTAGATAAGCATATAGGGTTTCCCTTGCTCTATGTTGCATTTGGATATTCATATATTCACTTAGGGTTGTTATTCTCTTCAAAGAGAAAGTAAGTCTTGTGTGTAGCATCCGGGATTAGGTTGCTTAGATCGCAAGCAAATTGGACTAGGTTCACTCATACCGGGATTAAGTAGGTGTGTGATTACTTCCGGGATTAGGTTGTAATCGTTTTACACATTTAGTGGATTCGAGGTTCGAGTGTGGTTTACTTACTAGCCTGTGGTTTTTCCCGTGAGGGTTTCCACGTAAAAATCAAGTCTTATTTAATTTCCGCATTTTATAATTGATTTGTTGCTTTATCTATTGAGGGGTAATTTCGTAATTTTGACTATCACGAAAAATTGGGTAAAAAGCTTAAAATCTATTCACCCGCCCTCTAGATAGTTTTATACACACCGTGCTATAATTTGTTTCAATTGGTATCAGAGCGGGTTCCTAGACATACATAGGTGATCCTTGCTTATTTTTGTGTGTTTTGCATTTTGTGTGATTTTTGATCATTCATACATTTGCATTCATTTCATTCATTCATAAACACTATGAGTGGAAACGGTGGAAATGGTGGTGGCAACGAAGGTGCCTCAAGCACAAGGCCTCCACTTCTTACCGGATTGAACTATTCCCAATGGAAAGGGAAGATGGAATCCTATATATGCCAAATTCATGACCGTGCATGGATGGCGGTGGAAGACGGATATGATCTACCCAAGATGACTCCCGATGGTGGAGGAGAAGAAGTATTGAAGCCTAAGGCGCAATGGAACGCGCAAGAGTTTGAGGCTTCAAAGTGGAATAGGAAGGCGATGCATGCCATCTTGTGTGCTATGGATGAAAATCAATATAAATTGATTCAAAATATTAGGATAGCTAAGGGGGCTTGGGACATCCTAGAGATTGCACATGAGGGAACAGAAGTGGTGAAGGACTCTAAGCTTCAAGTCCTCCAAACTCAATTCGAGATGCTTAAGATGGAGGAGAATGAGTGCTTCAACGACTTCAAGATCAAGTTGATGGATATAGTCAACCAATGCCATCAACTTGGTGATCCATATTCAGATAGGAGAGTCAAGCAAAAGATTATGAGATTTCTACCCGATAGGTTTGAATCAAAGGTGACGGCTTTAGAAGAAAATAGTGGATATAAGGATATGAAGCCGAGTGAGGTGATTGGGAGACTTCTAGCTTATGAGTCTAGGAAAGGGCCTATCTCCACACCCACTAAAAAGCAAAAAGGAATTGCTTTAAAAACCTCTAAGGATGAAAATGAGGCAAAGAAGGTTGACTCGGATGAAGACCTTGCCTTGTTTGTAAAAAGGTTCAACAAGGTTATGAAGTTTAAAAGAAAGGGCTTCGGATCAAAAGGTCAAGATTTGAAGAAAAATGGCTTTTTCAAGAAGTTTGAACCTAGGCAAGAAAGGACCGAAAGGAAAGGGGTCCGATGTTTCGAGTGTGGTCGCATAGGTCACTTTGCCCCCGAATGTGCAAATCACAATGAGAGGAAAAAGGGAAAAGTGATGGCCGCCACTTGGAGTGGAAGTAGTGATGACTCCTATGAGGGAGATGAGTCTTCGGATGATGAAGAGCTCATGGCTAATCTCCTACCTTTTGCCTCCTCCCATAAAAGCAAAAGTGCTAGTGAAAGAGAGGAAATGAATCAAGAGGAAAATGACTCAAGTGAAGAAGAAAGTGATTCCTCTTCTAACTCCATAAATGGATTTGTGGAGAAAAAGGTGCTTGCTAAATATCATGCCGAGTTTAATGATTTAGCAATCAAGAGCACAAGAAAGATCAAGATGTTGAGAGAAGAAAATCTTGAGCTTGCATCTCACAATGACCACTTAGGTGAACAAGTGGAAAAATTCAAGAAGATGGAAGATAAGCTAAAAGAGGAGTTAGTCCTATCTAGGAGGAATGAAGAAAGTCTAAAGAGGGAGCTTGAAGAAGTTAGAGATTCTATGACTAGGATGGATTCTAGCACCAAGAAGCTTGACCATATGCTTGGTGTTGGAAAGAGTCCATGTGACGAGAGGGGTCTTGGGTATGAAGATGACAAGAAGATCTCAACCTCTAACAAGACCGTGTTTGTCAAGGGTTTGAAGAATGAAGAAACTTCATATGTACAAATTCCTAGGAAGAAGTTAGAAGTAGGACAATGTTCAAATGCACAAGTGAAGATGGGGCCAAGAAGGCAAACTCAAGTTCAACCCCCTAGGGTCCCTCAAGCCAATATTCCTCCACAATTGGCTCACAAAGGAAAGAGACCTATCATGCAACCTCAAGCTAGGAAGCAAGCTAGACCGGTTCAACAACGAAGAAGAATTGAACCCTTTCATCCACAAAGACAAGGACAAGGTATGATTCCTTATTTTACTCCTATATGTCACTTTTGTGGATTTGATGGTCATATTAGACCACATTGCTTTCGATATATAAAAATGTGCAAAACTAGAAGCATGATAGAGAAGAAAAAGAAAAGAGCCACGATGCATGTTCCTAGGAATGATAATATTATTATGCAAGATCCTAGGACATCTAGGATCATGCAAATGAGTTCTAGGACATCTAGGGCATCTCCCATGAGTTCTCGGCTCCTAGGACACCTCAACAAAATGGAGTTGTTGAGAGAAAGAATAGGGTCCGTCAAGAGATGGCCCGTGTAATGTTGCTTAACAACAATGTCCCTAGGAACCTATGGGCCGAAGCCGTCAATACGGCTTGCTATATAGGGAATCATGTTTTCCTAAGGCCCGATACTAGAAATACCTCCTATGAGTTATGGAAAGGCAAGAGGCCAAATGTTAGCTACTTCCACACTTTTGGAAGCAAATGCTACATTTTAAATGACCGTGATCAACTTGGCAAGTTTGATGTTAAGAGTGATGAGGGTATCTTTATTGGCTATGCCTTGAATAGTAGAGCCTATAGAGTTTTCAACTTGAAGACTCGAACCGTCATGGAATCATCGAATGTTGTCATTGATGATACAAGGCTCAAGTCTAATGACCATGAGGAGGAGGAAATTTTAAATGTTGACTCTCCTTTGGAGAAGGTTGTGGTGACTCCCAATGTTGGGACATCTAATGAAAATGATGAAGTCACACAACCAACTACTAGAGTCCCTCTCTTGGACTCTAATAAACCCGCTCCATGGGTTAGAAGACTCCATAACAAAGAGAATGTTATTGGAGATGTAAATGAGGGTGTTAGGACTAGACGTAAACTTGCTAATCTTATTAGCTACACATGCTATACCTCTCAAATTGAACCCAAAAAGGTTGAAGAAGCCTTAAATGATGAATTTTGGGTTCTTGCCATGCAAGAAGAGCTAAACCAATTCGAAAGAAATGAGGTTTGGACTCTAGTTCCTAGGCCTAAGACCACTAATGTCATAGGCACTAAATGGATATTTAGGAACAAATCCGATGAGGATGGCAACATAGTGCGGAACAAGGCTAGGCTAGTAGCACAAGGGTACTTTCAAATTGAGGGTATCGACTTTGAGGATACATTTGCTCCCGTTGCCCGTTTAGAGTCCATTAGGCTTCTCTTGTCCATTTCTTGTGTGCACAAGTTCAAATTGCACCAAATGGATGTCAAGAGTGCCTTCCTCAATGGCTTCTTGCAAGAGGAAGTGTTTGTTGAACAACCCAAGGGGTTTGTGGATGCACACCACCCCAACCATGTCTATCGCCTCAAGAAGGCACTATATGGGTTGAAACAAGCACCGAGGGCTTGGTATGAGCGCCTCACTCAATTTCTTGTTGACAATGATTACACAAGAGGTAGTGTTGACAAGACCTTGTTCATCAAGAGAAACAAAGATGAGTTATTTATAGCTCAAATCTATGTTGATGACATTGTATTTGGTTCCACCAACAACACCAAGGTCCAACAATTTGTTGATGTCATGTCTCATGAATTTGAGATGAGTCTTGTTGGTGAGCTTAGTTACTTCCTAGGTTTGCAAATTAGGCAATTAGATGATGAGATTTTCATAACCCAAGCCAAATATGCCAAAAACCTAGTGAAGAAGTTTGGTTTAGAGAATGCCAAACATTGTGATACACCCATGAGTACCAATTTGAAGCTAAGCAAGGATGCTAGTGGTAAAAGTGTGGAACAAACTCTATATCGGGGCATGATAGGTAGCTTGCTTTATTTAACCGCAAGTAGGCCCGATATATCTTTTAGTGTGGGTGTGTGTGCTAGGTACCAAGCGGATCCCAAGGAGTCCCATCTCTCTTCCGTAAAGAGAATCATTCGCTATGTGAATGGGACTTCCAACTATGGGATTTGGTACTCTTTTGACACTAATGCTAGTCTTGTAGGCTTTAGTGATGCGGATTGGGCAGGAAATTGCGATGATAGGAAAAGCACATCGGGCGGTTGCTTCTTTCTAGGCAACAACTTGGTGTCTTGGTTTAGCAAGAAGCAAAACTCTATTTCCTTGTCCACGGCCAAGGCCAAGTACATAGCCGCGGGGAGTGGATGCACACAACTCCTATGGATGAAGCAAATGCTAGTAGACTACGGATTCAACCAAGGTACTCTCACTCTCTTTTGTGATAATATGAGTGCTATTAATATTTCCAAGAATCCGGTACAACATTCTAGAACTAAGCATATTAACATCCGCCATCACTTCATTAGAGAGCTTGTTGAAAATAAATGCATAGTACTTGAACATGTAAGTACTTGAACATGTAGGTACTAATGATCAACTTGCGGACTTATTTACTAAACCCTTAGATGCTACTCGATTAAAAACTCTTAGTAGATCTATTGGGATATGTCTTATGGAGTGATGTTCTATGATTGACCCCATATGGGGAACTCAAGCAAAGAGAGCTATTTTGCATTCTTGTCACTTGCAAAAAATTTGAAATAACTTATGCCTCTTCTTTTAATTGTTTGAGTAAGCTTGGTTGCACATATGTATATATGTTTTCAATTCAATAAGTGTGAACCTTGCTTGTTTACAATCCATGTCATATTTATGTTCAAACATGCATTTTTGGACTAGGAGATGTATGTAGGAAGTACGATTTGAATGACCTATGATTATCTCCATGACATGATGATTCTTAAATAACATGCTAATGTCAAATGAAAAAGTATGAAATTCATATAACATGCTCATATGAAAAGCATGAATTGATGATTGCATATTCTTAAAATGCAAAACCTTGTGTGAAAGCTTATGAGACTCAAAATGAATAAAGAATCTTGTATCCGTTCAAAGGAATTTACATTCCAAATGTCTCTCCTTCTTTATTGGTTGAACATGGCTACTATCATACGGATATCTTATCCGGAAAAATAAAAAAGGGTGCAAAGTCGCTCATGCCATGTTTCGCTTATAAAGTTGGATATAGTTGTTCTTAAATTGAAATCAATATATTCTATATCCTTGCTTTACTCATGACATTGGTGAAATTGGTTTGAATTCTTATTAGAAACCTTTGTCATTTGCTTTGCCAAATACCATTGTATTTTGGAATTGAATGCTACATGTCTTGTATGCAAAACATGTTTGATTCACACATTTTCTTTCAAATAAATCTCCTTGTTTCTCTCCATTTAATTAAGATGCATAAAGTGACTTATATTCATTAGGCAAGTCTTGCATGCTTCTATCTCTCGTTGCTATGAGTGACCCGGTTGGGGACTACTCCTTTGCCTATATCATGACAAAAAGGGGGAGTAGAATATGGTAAGGGGAGTTGCAAAATAGAAGCAACTGTGCATATTGGGGTGAACATTCATTGAAGGGGAGTAACCCGTTGAGGGGGAGCATTGCATACACTACATTTTATCATGTTGTGCCTAATTTTTTTTTAAATGCAAATGCTTGTTTTTGTTCTCACTTGATTCATCTCACTTTTTACTTGTATTGGAAATGTTAGAAACTTTCTTTTCAGGGCTTGTTTATTCTACAAGAGATTGAAGACTTGATGTTTTATTTTCTTATCTCTTTGTACTATAGAATATGAGGGTTTGTAAAATCGACACATCCACTGATATATCCATATTTTGGAGGGACCGATATCGAAACAGGGGTAATATCCAATATCTAGCAAATATCCGGTCGATATTGAAATATCTATAAAAATCTCCCGATATTCTCGAAATATCCCGATATTCCCGAAATATTGTGAATTTCATCCCGAAATCCAGGGATATTTTGCAAAAAAAATTAAAAATTAAAAATTAATCTTAAACACTTAAATTATTGTTCAAATAATCTACATTGAAAATTATTTTGAAAGAAGCATTAACAAATTTTATTTCGGATTGTTTATCATTTATAATTAATATTTAGTATAGTATTTAATTATTTATACTAAAATTAATATTTTTTATTCTTCTAGTTTACTATTTAAACCAAAAGTACCAATATAGAGATAATATTGGGGATAATTTAGATCTTTTGAAAGCCGTACATATCGTCTATTCGTAATTAGACCTTGAAGGTGCAGGGATTGCTAATTTTGGAAATGAGGTAAAAAGTTACAACTTACAATCAATTTTATAATTCCAATATTATAACTTCTTTGCATGAGAGTATTGTGTCATTTACTCATATTTATATATATTATTTACATGCTGATCTTATGAGTCATGAATATAGCTCATATACTTTAAGAAGGAAAAGAAAAATTTTAGTGAACGAGCAACCATAGCAGCTAGAAGCAAAATGCAACCAGGTATATAAGTTTTATTACAAAAATCTATATAATAATAATAAATAATAATATCATTGAAATGGTATTCATACTTATAATACTTAATAATTTTAATTGCAACTGATTGGTGGGTAATGTATGGAGATTGTGCTCCATAATTGCGTGCAATAGCAGTTCGCATATTGTCACAAATAGCATCATCTTCTGCATGCGAAAGAAATTGGTCTACATTTGCTTTAATCCACACAAAACAAAGAAACCGTCTTGCCTATTCTAAGCTTGAACAACTTGTTTATTGTTATTATAATATAAAGTTGAAAATTAGGGATATGGCAGCTGAAAAAGATAAAGTAGATGAAACTGATTTTATGGATCTACTTCAAGTAGCAGTTGAAGTAGGAGACGATAATGAGAATCCTTTTTTGACTAGGTTAGACCTGCCTATTTGAATGATGATGAGGGAAATCATGATTCACAAATTGCTTCTTATGCTCGAGACATGGGAATAAATGTTGAACAAGTTATTAGAAAAGAAGTTGGTGTAGATCGTGGAGTTACTGTTAACAGCTCTTCCAATGACCAACATACCTCTTATGGAAATAGTGGAGGAAAAGATGATGGAGATGATGGAGGAAGTTGGGATTCTAGTGCAAGAGGTTGGGATGCTGGTGCAACAAGTTGGGATGTTCGTGCCGGAGGTTGGAATGTTGGTGCAACAGGTTGGAATGCTAGTACAACAGATTGGGATGCTCATGCTAATTTTGATCAAAATCATGGTAGACAACATGGAGGAACAAGTCAGATTGATGAAGATTCCTTGAATATGTCTCTCTCCTCAATGAGTATGGGCATCGAAAATAGTTCTTTAAGTGATTTGCAGACAAGGTCAGGTTCTAATATATCATATTTTGGTAGTTATGGTAGTTGCAGTATATTTGATTATCCTTCTCCACAAATGTCATATGCAATACCTATACATGCAGATCAATAATATTCACCAAGTTGGGTAAATCCAAACTACCAAATTCATAAATCAGTTAGAAGAGATCAAGCAACATACGTGTGGCATAATAATAACTACCTTGAAAACTATGCTAGCACGTTTTCTTGAGAAAATTATTGTTCGAATCAATATAGAAATGTATCTTATGTATTTGAACCAACAAGGAATTCATTTTGGTTTTAAATTTCAGACATGCAATGTATTATTATGTATGAATTATGATTTATGATAGAATCTTGGAAGTATGGAACTATATATATTTTATTGATAATTTTGCCTATTAAATATTTAATCTCTTTATATTGTATATAATATTGTATATAATATTGTAAAAGTGAAACAAAATATTATTCTATTAAATACTCAATTTTAAAAATTATATACAGACTCTATATATGTTATAATTTATAATAAACTTATAACTATGCTAATTTATCATTGAAATTTGATTCATTTGATGTATAATTATTTGTTTAAGCTTGTCCTAAAGTTTTACCAAAAAATTCTAAACTTTAGATGTAAATATCCATCATTTTGTTAATTTTTTACCGAATATCCACCGATATCAATAATATCCCCGATATATCCATAAATTTAGAAGCCCGATATGGATACCGATACCGATATTTTATTCATTAGGCAAGTCTTGCATGCTTCTATCTCTCGTTGCTATGAGTGACCCGGTTGGGGACTACTCATTTGCCTATATCATGACAAAAAGGGGGAGTAGGATATGGTAAGGGGAGTTGCAAAATAGAAGCAACTGTGCATATTGGGGTGAACATTCATTGAAGGGGAGTAACCCGTTGAGGGGGAACATTGCATACACTACATTTTATCATGTTGTGCCTAATTTTTTTTTAAATGCAAATGCTTGTTTTTGTTCTCACTTGATTCATCTCACTTTTTACTTGTATTGGAAATGTTAGAAACTTTCTTTTCAGGGCTTGTTTATTCTACAAGAGATTGAAGACTTGATGTTTTATTTTCTTATCTCTTTGTACTATAGAATATCATAGTTATCCCGTTGTTTCTATTTTAATGTGAGGAATCAATGTGAGTGGTGGTTTTGTCACGAAATAGCCAAAGGGGGAGATTGTAAGGTTCCCATTTGTTGATTGGCTCATTTCGTGGACAAACCACATGTTGGGGTTCTTTGTAAGGGTAGCCTAGGTATCGGGTTTATTGTTCGAAGCCCTTTTGAACACCTCGTATTGATAAGCACCGAAGGTATATTTCTTTGTGCTTACTTATCTTGAAGAGATAGTTGCATACACTCACAACTCATGCATATGTTTAAATCTTGTATGTTATGTGTCTTATTTTTGTGCATTAATGTTCATTAACATCTCTTCTTACATGTTAGTTTGATTGCATCTTGCATATCCAATTGCCTTGTCATGCTTAGACTTAGGATTGCATTGTTGCATTGGGCGCTCCCAAAAGCGCTCTTTAGAAGCGCTGTACGAACAGCGCCCATTGAGCGCTGTTCAGACCTGATCGATTTAATTCGGTCGTTGTTGGGTCGCTGTACAGGCGCTGTACAAGGCGTTGTACAAAGCGCTCTACATACAGCGCCACTCTGTTTTCCCGTGAGAACAGAGTTGGGGCGCTGTACAAGAGGCGCTCTACGTACAGCGCCCAAGGCAAATATGAGGCCAACTTATCAAAACGACCACACCTTGTTTTGGCCCCCTATATATATGCCTCTTTGACTTTAGGTCAATTACATGAGTTCATATTCAGATTCCATACTTAAGATATTTTTCAAAGAGAAGAAAAATTCCAAAGAACTCATTTTTAGTTTACTCAAACACTTTTTCATGATCATCAATCATCATCTAGCATCATCCTTGATCATCTAGATGACATCTTGCATGGATTCTTCATCATACTTTGCTTGGTAAGCTTTTCACTAATATCTTACATATTTTGTGTTTCTCTTAACAAGCAATCTCAATTAATTACTTGTATGTTATTTTATATACTTTGAATACAAGTTTGAGATTAGTATGATGTATGTTTGAGAAGTTGTATTGTGATAGCTAATTAGGTTTTGTGTTTAATCTTGATTAGCTAAACTATTTGATTTGACATGTCATTTAGTTTTGATATCTATGATTGTTCTAATTGCATATTAATCATCTTAGATAAGCATATAGGGTTTCCCTTGCTCTATGTTGCATTTGAATATTCATATATTCACTTAGGGTTTTATTCTCTTCATTGAGAAAGTAAGTCTTGTGTGTAGCTTCCGGGATTAGGTTGCTTAGATCGCAAGCAAATTGGACTAGGTTCACTCATACCGGGATTAGGTAGGTGTGTGATTACTTCCGGGATTAGGTTGTAATCGTTTTACATATTTAGTGGATTCGAGGTTCGAGTGTGGCTTACTTACTAGCCCGTGGTTTTTCCCGTGAGGGTTTCCACATAAAAATCAAGTCTTATTTAATTTCCGCATTTTATACTTGATTTGTTGCTTTATCTATTTAGGGGTAATTTCATAATTTTGACTATCACGAAAAATTGGGTAAAAAGCTTAAAATCTATTCACCCCCCCTCTAGATAGTTTTATACACACCGTGCTATAATTTGTTTCAATATTGATTTCAATTTAAGAACAACTATATCCAACTTTATAAGCGAAACATGGCATGAGCGACTTTGCACCCTATTTGATTTTTCCGGATAAGATATCCGTATGATAGTAGCCATGTTCAACCAATAAAGAAAGAGAGACATTTGGAATATAAATTCCTTTGAACGGATACAAGATCCTTTATTCATTTTGAGTCTCATAAGCTTTCACACAAGGTTTTGCATTTTAAGAATATGCAATCATCAATTCATGCTTTTCATGTGAGCATGTTATATGAATTTCATGCTTTTTCATTTGACATTAGCATGTTATTTAAGAATTATCATGTCATGGAGATAATCATAGGTCATTCAAATCATACTTCCTATATACATCTCCTAGTCCAAAAATGCATGTTTGAACATAAATATGACATGGATTGTAAACAAGCAAGGTTCACATTTATTGAATTGAAAACATATATACATATGTGCAACCAAGCTTACTCAAGCAATTAAGAGAAGAGGCATAAGATATTTCAAATTTTTTGCAAGTGACAAGAATGAAAAATAGCTCTCTTTGCTTGAGTTCCCCATATGGGGTCAAATACAAATCACATCACTCCACAAGACATATCCCGATAGATCTACTAAGTGTTTTAAATCTAGTAGAATATAAGGGTTTAGTAAATAGGTCCGCAAGTTGAACATTAGTACCTATATGTTCAAGTACTATGCATTTATTTTCAATAAGCTCTCTAATGAAATGATGGCGGATGTCAATATGCTTAGTTCTAGAATGTTGCACCGGATTCTTGGAAATATTAATGGCACTCATGTTATCACAAAAGAGAGTGAGAGTACCTTAGTTGAATCCGTAGTCTACTAGCATTTGCTTCATCCATAGGATTTGTGTGCATCCACTCCCTGCGGCTATGTATTCGGCCTCGGCCATGGACAAGGAAATTGAGTTTTGCTTCTTGCAAAACCAAGACACCAAGTTGTTGCCTGGGAAGAAGCAACCGCCCGATGTGCTTTTCCTATCATCACAATTTCCTGCCCAATCCGCATCACTAAAGCCTACAAGACTAGCATTAGTGTCAAAAGAGTACCAAATCCCATAGTTGGATGTCCTATTCACATAGCGAATGATTCTCTTTACGGAAGAGAGATAGGACTCCTTGGGATCCGTTTGGTACCTAGCACACACACCCACACTGACACTAAAAAAGATATCGGGCCTACTTGCGGTCAAATAAAGCAAGCTACCAATCATGCCACGATATAACGTTTGTTCCACACTTTTACCACTAGCATCCTTGCTTAGCTTCAAAGTGGTACTCATGGGTGTATCACAATGTTTGACATTTTCAAGACCAAACTTCTTCACTAGGTTTTTGGTATATTTGGCTTGGGTTATGAAAATCCCATTATCTAATTGCCTAATTTGCAAACCTAGGAAGTAACTAAGCTCACCAACAACACTCATCTCAAATTCATGAGACATGACATCAACAAATTGTTGGACCTTGGTGTTGTTGGTGGAGCCAAACACTATATCATCAACATAGATTTGAGCTATAAAAAGCTCATCATTGTCTTTCTTGATGAATAGTGTCTTGTCAACACTACCTCTTGTGTAGTTATTGTCAACAAGAAATTGAGTGAGGCGTTCATACCAAGCCATCGGTGCTTGTTTCAACCCATATAGAGCTTTCTTTAAGCGATAGACATGGTTGGGGTGGTGTGCATCCACAAACCCCTTGGGTTGTTCAACAAACACTTCCTCTTGCAAGAAGCCATTTAGGAAGGCACTCTTGACATCCATTTGGTGCAATTTGAACTTGTGCACACAAGAAATGGACAAGAGAAGCCTAATGGACTCTAAACGGGCAACGAGAGCAAATGTCTCCTCAAAGTCGATACCCTCAATTTGAGAGTACCTTTGTGCTACAAGTCTAGCCTTGTTCCGCACTATGTTGCCATCCTCATCGGATTTGTTCCTATAAATCCACTTAGTGCCTATCACATTAGTGCTTTTAGGCCTATGAACTAGAGTCCAAACCTCATTCCTTTCGAATTGGTTTAGCTCTTCTTGCATGGCAAGAACCCAAAATTCATCATTCAAGGCTTCATCAACCTTTTTGGGTTCAATTTGAGAGGTGTAGCATGTGTAGCTAATTAGATTAGCTATTTGACGCATAGTTCTAACACATCTCCAATAACATCCTCTTTGTTATGGAGTCTTCTAACCCATGGAGTGGGTTCATTAGAGTCCAAGAGAGGGACTCTAGTAATAGGTTGTGTGACTACATTGTTGTCATTGGACGTCCCAACATTGGGAGTCACCACAACCTTCTCCAAAGGAGAATCATCATCTAAAACTACCTCCTCCTCATGGTTACTAGAGTTAAGCCTTTCATCATCAAAGACAACATTAGATGATTCCATGACACTTAGAGTCTTTAAATTGAAAACTCTATAGGCTCTACTATTTAAGGCATAGCCAATAAATATACCCTCATCACTCTTAGCATCAAATTTGCCAAGTTGATCACGGTCATTTAAAATGTAGCATTTGCTTCCAAAGGAGCGGAAGTAGCTAACATTTGGCCTTTTGCCTTTCCATAGTTCATAGGAGGTATTTCTAGTTCCGGGCCTTAGGAAAACTCTATTTCCTATATAGCAAGCTGTATTGACGGCTTCGGCCCATAGGTTCCTAGGGAAATTGTTGCTAAGCAACATCACACAGGCCATCTCTTGAAGGACCATATTCTTCCTCTCAACAACTCCATTTTGTTGAGGTGTCCTAGGAGCCGAAAACTCATAGGAGATGCCTAAACCATTACAATAGGTTTCAAAGGTGGCATTCTCAAATTCCCTCCCATGGTCACTTCTAATCCGTTTAATGCTTTTAATGTTTGAGTTCATTTCATTTTGAATTTTATTACAAAGCATTTTAAACTTATCAAAAGTTTCGGATTTTTCTCTAAGAAAATATGTCCATGTAAATCTAGAGAAATCATCAACACAAACAAAAATGTATCTCTTTCCACCTAAGCTTTCGGTTTGCATAGGACCCATGAGGTCCATGTGGAAAAGCTCTAGGGGCTCCTTGGTGGAGAGATACTTGCCTTTTTTGTGCATGCTTTTGGTTTGTTTTCCTTGTTGGCAAGGTCCACAAACACCATTGGCTTTCTTCCCAAGCTTAGGGAGGCCTCTCACACAATTGAACTTTCCAAGGGTTCGTAAATCCCTAAAGTTCATGTGGCCAAGTCTTTCATGCCACAACTCAATTTGCTCATCCATGGACACATGGTTTGAGACTATTCTAGCTTCAAGACAATAGCAATTGCTGCTATATCTCATACCTTTCAACAAGGTTTGTCCATCGAGCTTTAGGATAGAGCAATCATCTTTACAAAATAAGATGGAATATCCTTCATCACTAAGGTGTGATATGCTTATCAAATTTACTTTCAAGCCATCAACAAATAAAGCATTGGATAAGGAGGGTAATCCGGGAATGGAAATGGTTCATTTCCCTACAACTTTCTTTTTGGATCCATCACCAAAGGTGACACGTCCTCCTTCCTCCATAACAAGAGTCTCAAAGAAACTCTTGTTTCCCGTCATGTGCCTAGAGCTTCCACTATCTAAATACTAAAAATTAGAAGAATTTGCCTTCAAAGCTATTTGAGCAACATGGCAAACATTTTCATTCTTTCTAATCCACCTAGAAACAATATTTGCTTTCTTAGTGGTCTTTGGTACATGGGCTCTAGATGTCCTAGGATCATGCACAACAATTTTATCATTACTAGGAACATGCATCTTGGCTCTATTCTTTCTCTTTTCAATCATGCTTCGTGTTCTACACATTTTAATATATCGAAAGCAATTTGGTCTAATATGACCATCAAATCCACAAAAGTGACATATAGGAGTAAAATAAGGAATCATACCTTGTCCTTGTCTTTGTGGATGAATGGGTTTAATCCATCTTCGTTGTTGAACCGGTCTAGATTGCTTCCTAGCTTGAGGTTGCATGATAGGTCTCTTTCCTTTGTGAGCCACTTGTGGAGGAATGTTGGCTTGAGGGACTCTAGAGGGTTGAGCTTGAGGTTGCCTTCTTGGCACCATCTTCACTTGAGCATTTGAGCATTGTCCTAGTTCTAACTTCTTCCTAGGAATTTGCACAAATGAAGTTTCTTCGTTCCTCAAACTCTTGACAAACACGGTCTTGTTAGAGGTTGAGATCTTCTTGCCATCTTCATACCCAAGACCCCTTTTGTCACACGGACTCTTTCCAACACCAAGTATATGATCAAGTTTCTTGGTGCTAGAATCCATCCTAGCTAAAGATTCTAAAGCTTCATCAAGTTCCCTCTTTAGACCTTCTTCATTCCTCCTAGATAAGTCTAAGTCCTTTCTTAGCTCATCTTCTATCTTCTTAAACTTTCCCACTTGTTCACTTAAGTGGTCATTTTGAGATAAAAGCTCAAGATTTTCTTCTCTCAACATCTTGATCTTTTTCGTGCTCTTGATTGCTAATTCATTGAACTCGGCATTGTATTTAGCAAGCACATTTTCCTCCACAAATCCATTTATGGAGTTAGAGGAGGAATCACTTCCTTCTTCACTTGAGTCATTTTCCTCTTGACTCTCTTCCTCTCTTTCACTAGCACTTTTGCTTTTATGGGAGGAGGCAAAAGCTAGGAGGTTAGCCATGAGCTCTTCATCACTTGAAGACTCATCTCCCTCAATGGAGTCATCACTACTACCACTCCATGTGGCGGCTATCACTTTACCCTTCTTCTTGTCATTGTGATTAGCACATTCGGGGGCAAAGTGACCTATGCCACCACACTCGAAGCATCGGACCCCCTTCCTTTCGGTCCTTTCTTGCCTAGGTTCAAACTTCTTGAAAGGACCCTTTTTTCTTCGAATCTTGACCATTTAATCTAAAGCCCTTTCTCCTAAACTTCATAACTTTGTTGAACCTTTTTACAAACAAGGCAAGATCTTCATCTGAGTCAATCTTCTTTGGCTCATTTTCATCCTTGGAGGCTTTTAAAGCAATCCCTTTTTGCTTTTTAGTGGGTGTAGAGATATGACATTTCCTAGACTTATAAGCTAGAAGTCTCCCAATCACCTCACTCGGCTTCATATCCATATAACCACTATTTTCTTCTATAGCCATCACATTTGATTCGAACCTATCGGGGAGAGATCTCATGATTTTCTGCTTGACTCTCCTATCTGAATATGGGTCTCCGAGTTGGTGACTTTGATTAACGATATCCATCAATTTGATTTCGAAATCATTGAAGCATTCATTCTCTCCCATCCTAAGTAACTCGAATTAAGTTTGGAGGACTTGAAGCTTGGATTCCTTCACCACCTCGGTTCCTTCATGTGCAACTTGTAAGATATCCCAAGCCACTTTCGCGATTTGAGTGTTCTGAATAAGCTTATACTGATTTTCATCCATTGCACAAAGGATGGCGTGCATCGCCTTCCTATTCCACTTTGAAGCTTCAAACTCTTGCGGACTCCATTGCGCCTTAGGCTTCAATACTTCTTCTCCTCCACCATCGGGAGTCTTCTTGGGTAGATTATACCCATCTTCCACCGCCATCCATGCGCGGTCATGAATTTGACATATGTAGGATTCCATCTTCCCTTTCCATTGGGAATAGTTCAACCTGGTAAGAAGTGGAGGTCTTGTGCTTGAGGCATCCTCGTTGCCACCACCATTTCCACCGTTTCCACTCATAGTGTTTATGAATGAATGAACTGAATGCAAATGTATGAATGATCAAAAATCACACAAAATGCAAAACACACCAAAGTGAGCAAGGATCACCTAATTATATTTAGGAACCCACTCTGATACCAATTGAAAGTACTCACGGTGTGTAAACTATTAATCTAGAGGGGGGGTGAATAGATTTTAACTAATTTTACCCAATTTTTGTTTAATGACAAGATTACGAAAATACCCCTAATAGTCAATAAAATATAGCAAGTGTAATATTGTGCGGAAATTAAAACAACACTTGATATTTACGTGGAAACCCTCACGGGAAAAACCACGGGCTAGTAAGTAAGCCACACTCGAACCTCGAATCCACTAAATGTGTAAAACGATTACAACCTAATCCCAGAAGTAATCACACACCTACCTAATCCCGGTATAAGCGAACCAAGTCCGATTGCTTGCGAATTAAGCAACCTAATCCCGGTCACAACACAAAACTTAATTCTCTAAAAAGAGATTAACACCCTAAGTGAATATATGAATATTCAAATGCAACATAGAGTAAGGGAAACCCTATATGCTTATCTAAGATGATGAATTTGCAATTAAAAACAATCATAGATATTAAAGCTAAATGACATGTCAATTAGCTTAGATAATCATAGATTATAGAAACCTAGATATCTATCACAAAGTAACACTCAATCAAATCAACACAACAATCTCTATCTTGAATATTAGAATATAATCTAAGAACATTCAAGTAATAAAAGAGATGTCATAATAAATAGAACACTAATTATATATGATAATAGTGAAAAACTTACCAAAGCAAGTGTGATGATGAAAGACCCATGCAAGCAAGCATCCTAGATATGCTAAAGAATGCTAGATGAACTTTGATGCAAATGGATTTTTGGTTTGAGTGTTTAATGAGCAAACTTGGTTGCTTTCTCTCTTAAAATTCTCTCTTTTGAAAGTAGGGTTTTTGATAATTAAAGAGTCACATTCAGAACAAGAGAAAGTGATGTATTTATAGGCATGAAAAACAGAGCATGTGAAAAGACAAGTTTGCCCCTAAAACGCACCGATCGGCGGTTTCAATCGGTGGCCAGGCCGCCGATCATAATTGCCAAGTTGGACCCGAGAGGAACAGGGGACCAACAGCGGTTTCGTGACCGCCGATCTAACCGCTGAATCAAACCGAGAGATAAAATCAATCAGGTATGAACGGTGGTTTCATTCGGTGGTTTCGTGACCGCTGATTCAATCGCCGAATTAAACCGAGAGATAAAATGAATCAGGTATTGAACGGCGGTTTCGAACGGCGATCGTGACCGCCAATCGTAACCACAAAATTGCTCCAGACACTTCTAGAAGCAAACGGCGGTTTCATTCGGCGGCCAGGCCACCGATCACCAACATAGGTGAAAAGCAAGGAGAAGCCAAGGGCATTCTCCGTAGGCGGTCTTCACGCAAAACCAAGCATATTTTAGTGCATGCGCGGATGTTTCCGAATACTATCGGGAAACGAATTACAAGTCACAAATTCACACAACAAACAATAACATATAGGCGCAAGTGTGAAATGTGGCATGTGAAGAGAACACACACATATGCAATGTATGTTAAGTGTGTGTGCAACTAATCTCTTCAAAGAAAAAATAAGCACTATAGATATACCTTTGGAGTGCTTATCAAGACGAGGTCTTCAAAGGGCTTGAGCAATAACAACAACACCTAAGCTACCTATACAAAGAACCCCAACATGTGGTTTGTCCATGAAATGAGCCAATCAACAAATGGGAACCTTACAGAAGAGCATGATGGCGCGATCCTAGCCCTTGATTCTGTACCATTGCAATTGCTGGCAAGAGGGAACGGTGGAGATGGAATCGGGGATTCCCACCTAAATGGGCTGCCCCCCGCCCCCACGAGAGACACTATAAATACCTTTACATTCTAAGAATAAGGGGTTAGCACCTGAAAATCTAGATTTCTACTTGGCTACTACCTCGCCTAAATCAAGCTCCTATGAGACCATCCTACTTGGCTACTACCTCGCCTAATCCAAGCTCTTATGTTTGATCTACTTGGCTACTACCCCGCAAGCTCCACTGCGTTTCTCCACCCAGCAATAAGTTACCCCTAGCCTAATCTCCCCAACATGATAATGTACTGGATAGTCATGCTATTTCCCTTTGCTGTAATAACTCACTGTAGCTGGTGAAGCGGTTTGTAATGTACCCCATCACTTAATAATGAAAAACCCTCTTGTTTATTGTAGTGAGCTACCCCTGTCATACTCCCCACATAACCTAAATATATTATCTCAACCTCATTCCTCCTAGCAGGACCAGTCCTATCACACTTGTATCGGTCCCTAGCAACCGGATCAAGGGCCCCCTCCGGTATAGGCCCCGGGAGGCTTGGAGCCACCCCTACCCGATCTGGTCCAGCCGCGGCGCATATGTACGTCGCGGTCCAGGTTGTCTCGGGAAAATCCTGAAGGATTTTTTAGGATAACAAAAGTTTATCCACCTCTTCCTATACCACGGCATTTCACTCGGCGTTGAAATGCCTCCGCTTCTGTTTGACGGGCTTGAAAGTTACATCTACTGCCTATTAGGATTATGCTCAATAGCAAGAGTGTAATATTGTAATTGACAATCTTTTCATATTAATAAAGTGATTTCTGATTTAAACAAATCTTATAGCATTTATAGATTGAATATTATAATTGTCAAAAGTAAATAATCATAAGGTCAAAAGACTATGAGAAAAGAAGAATTGTTCGTACATCTGGATATGTATGAGGTAGACACAATTCTTTAGTTAGTCTTGAATAATGTTCACAACTTAAGTTAAAGGTTGGGCACCTTTATCTTGTTAAAGTTGTAGAATTCTTTTGCTAGCATTTGAGTGGGATCAAATGAGTTATGATGAGTCTGAAATCATCGGAGGGTCTTCGAGTAAAAGAATCTAGTGCACTGGGTGCATTGAACTGGATCACAATGAAATACTTTATCTAGAACCGTCAATAGATAATAGTCTTTTCATTATCAGGACAATCGGAGAGTCTATCTTAATCCTGAGATAAATGATGGACTTATGGTTGTAAGTGGTATCATTTGAGTTGTCAATGAGTACGATTATATAGCATAGTCTATCCTCGATAGTTTGGTGATATTCATTTGTTAATCGATAGAGGACTTCATTTATAGATATGGACATCGTGGCTCCATTTATTAAATGAGAGTAGAATATCATCATATGGATGTTTTGAGGTATTGGATATTGAATCTTAACGTTAAGTTTTCGATAGAGTCTATTGAAACATGGCTTCTGGACAAGTCAAAATATCCAAGTTCAAAATGTGGTCATATGAGTAAATACGGTAACTTAGAGAGCTATAGGCGGTCTATGAGCTCTTGGCGATTACTGATATTCTTCAAGAGGATACACCATCTCCAATAAGATTGTATAGGGTACGAATGAGAAATATTTACTTATTCTATCTTTATTTAAGAGTTCAATTTTAGCTCTTTAGTGGAATGAGTTAAAATTAATAGATCGGACCTAAGTGAATCATTTGTTGATTGTGATTAGGTTATGTCTATTGAAGCTTAAATATAGATAGCCCGCCAAGATCCCCAATCCACACAGACTTGCATGGATCACTTGATATATTCTACCGGAACAATTTATGGGTCCATTTAGAATTGTATTTAATATATTAAGAATATAATTTGCACATTATTTATTTAATGGGCTGATCAATTATATTAATATATTAATGAAAGGCATGTGGGCTTGTTTCTTTTAGTAAGAATAGGTCTGGTTCACATGTGGGCTTTTTAATTAAAGTCTAATGGATTAAATAAAATAAGAAAATAATATTAGGCCCATGTATATGGTGTGGGCGGCAAGACTAGAATAATAGTCTAAAATATTATTTTATTTTATTGATTGATTAAATGGAAATTAATTAATTTATTAGTTAATCATTTAATTGATAATCAAAATCTTTTTCTGATCAGGAAATATGTTTCCTAGAGTTATACTATTGGTAGTAGTATATTAAATATTAAAGACTTTATTTGGTAAGTAGATAAATAAAGGGAATTTATTTATTTAGTCAAATTAGGAAGTCTTTGATATAGTCACAAATACACTAAAGAGTTGGATTAGGATTTGGAATTCTAAAGAAATCTACCTAGGGTTAGGATTTAAGTCAAAAGACACAAATTCTACATGGTAAAGGATTTCGGCCTCAATATATAGATATATATGAAATATATATAGCAATTAGCCAGAATATATATATATATTTATAAAGCACGCATATATATGTAATAGGTATGCAAGTTGAATTAAGGTAAATTATATATTATATATGCATGTGTATATATATGGATTATATAATTAAAATTTTGATTCGGTGCACTACATATATAATATATTGTGCAAAGTCATCGCACAAAATATATATAGTATATTGTGCAAAGTTTAGGCACTAGATATATATAATATATTTAGCAAAGTATTTGGCGGTCGATGGATATAAATATGAGCCAAGTGAAATCGGCTAACCCTAGGTCTTTGGCTTGAGAATATTTTTCTTTTGCTTGAGAAAAATGAAATCCAACTCTAGAGATTAGTATGATAATTCGGCCAATAGAGAAAAAGAGAAGAGATCGTTTTACTTTGATAGTGCACTAGTAGCTTATACATCAATAGGCTTTATGCACAATTTCGAATAAGGTTCACACGAGTTTCGATCATTAGATTGAGAATTCAAAAGTGACCGGAACGTTCTTTGTTATCTCTTGGGAGTTTTTGTGACTAACGAAAAAGAAAAAGTTTTGTTAATCCATCCTCAAGTACACAATTCAAAGAGAAGGGAGACCACGCTCCTAGGTGATTCACGTTCGTGATTGGATTGGAAAATCTTGCGGATTACCATCGACGCAATGTCAATCAGATCACGCGACAAAGGTATGATATCTTTAGTATTATATGTTAATTAATTAAAGGGTTAAGGTTCAACTTATGGAAAAATTTTAAAATATACTAAACTCGTTTTTAGTCTCGCTTCCGCTGTGTGACCGTATTTTTCCCCTACAATTGGTATCAGAGCCTGGTTGTACCCTTTAATTAATTAACGTATATATACGTGAATCTATTTCTTTTTATTGTGATTGTGCATGTTTAGAAAGAGATGGCACTATAGGTATTCTCATATATAATTACATTGGAATGTATGGATTTATATATGTTATATGTTGTTATAAAGTGAATTGTTATTGCTCAATTTTGATCCTAGAATTTCAATGTATTTTTGTTTCGGAATTGTAACAAGAAGGGTGGCCTATTATTGTCACAATTTCCTTCTTGGTAGTTGCTAAGTTTTTTTTTATTGTATTAAAATTAAGTGCAGTTTTTTTTTTTATTGTATTAAAATATAGTGCAGTTTTTTTTGTATTAAATATTGCAGTGATTAAAAAAAAAACTGCAGTATTTTATTGTTTAAATAATGTTGTAATACGTTCAAGCATCGAAGATTCGAAGACTTGAAGAATTGGAAGCAACTGGAACAAGTTTGGGACCGTGCGCACCATAGCAACATGCATGCGCGCAAGATTGCACACAGCTGTGCATGTTGGACTGTGGGCTGCGCACGGCAGCCCTTGTTGGGGTTGTGGAGTGCGCACGCCCATAGGGGCAACCGTGGGATGCACAAGTGATCGGTGGCCGCTTGAAGACTTGTTCTCCAAGAAATAAGTTTTTTGTATTCCAAACAAATGTAATTTACTTGTTTTTCTAGGATGGATCAAAATTGTGGCTATTTATTTTGCGTAAATATTACAATATTTGTTATTGTTTGATGACATGTCATATAGAATAGGAGTGCCACTCATATATCTCTTTTGGTATGAACATGCATTGAATGATTTAGGTATCTAAATTGGCATCTAGATAACTTGGTAAATCATTCTATGGGATTTAATCACACGCCTTAAATAATTGAGTGGGAGAAGGTGTTTTGCAACACCTATGGCCTCCAAGGTTAGTTAAGCTTTATTATTTATTGGTAATCCCCCCAAGGGGCGTCCATGAATGGAATTTGGCAACATACTTCCTTACAAGGATAGACTAGACAATTGACTCAAACAAGATCTACTCCCCAATGAGGGATTTTCATGAGAGAAAATATTGAGGGTCGATATCTTGGTAACACACTCAATGTGATTTTATTGATATCCTCCCAAGAGTTCTTGTCAATAAAATCACAAGGTTAAAATTGAAAACGCTGGTTGTTATGTTAACAATTAGGTGGGACCTAGTCTAACTAGTAAATGGTGCGAACTCCCAAAGGAGGCGTAACATTTATGGGTGTTGGATCACAGTTGAATTTTTATGATTGAGTTATTTATTTAAATCAAGATAAATATTCGAAAGTGCTTTATCATGATTATTTACTTATATATAATTTTGTTTTATTTAGAAATCATGACCCCATCCCTAATGATCATCCTAAAAGATAAATATTTTAACCAGTGATAATTATGTCACATAGAAAAGGAAAATTGGGTTGTTGCTGCAAGCTGAAAAACATAAGTTTATTCTGACTACTCCTAAAAACCACCTGCTCCCACTAATGAATCTAATGTGATGCAAAGAGACGAGTATGAGTAGTGGAAGACCTCGAATGAGATGGCCAAATGGCTACCATCTCCGACGTGTTGCAACAGCAGCATGAAGGAATGGGATCTGCTACTGATATGATGATGTCTCTAGAAGAGATTCATATGGTTGGTAAAGTTGCTACTGTTAAGACCCGTCAGAAGGTCAAGGAATAACAGAAGAAAAAGCAACTTGGGCCTACCAAGAAGGAGACTAAGAAAGTAACCAAGATCAAAAGGAAGTGTTTCTTTTGTGGTGTAAAGAGACATTGGGAAAGTAATTGCCCAAAGTCTCAGAATAAGAAGGAACAAGGTAATGTGAATTATCTTGAAACATGTTTACTGGCAAATTCTACAGATTCTTGGATCGTAGACTCAGTAGCCAATAATCATGTTTGTTATTCCTTATGGGGGTTTCAAGAAAGGAGAAGGTTGAATAAGAATAAAATCAATTTGCGCTTGGGCAACGGAACGTTAGTGTCTGCAAGTGCAGTGGGAGATATTAGAGTTTACTTAGATTCTAGAAGGCATTTAGATTTAATACACGTTTGTTATGTACCTCAATTCAAGAGGAATTTAATTTCAGTTTCTTGTTTAAATAAATTTGGATATTCGGTTACTTTTAATAAAGTTTTTATTATTAGTAAGAATGACAAAATTATTTGCCAAGGTACATTGGAAAATGGTCCATACTTTTTGCATAAAAATATCTCTCACTCGTTAGACACAGAATTAACGGAACCTAATCATAAAAGAGTAAAATTATCAATAGATGAAACCTACATATGGCATTTACGCCTAGGTCATATTAACCTTAATAGGATTAAAAGATTGGTAAGTGATGGACCTTTAAGTGACTTAAAGGTCGATGATCTACCAACTTGTGAATCTTGTTTGGAAGGTAAGATGACCAAAAGGTCGTTCTCGGCCAAAGGCACAAGAGCCACTGAATGTTTAGGATTAATACACACTGATGTATGTGGTCCTATGAGCATTCAAGCTAGAGGTGGATATGAGTACTTCATCACCTTCACAGATGATTACTCGAGATTTGGCTATGTGTGTCTCATGCGACATAAGTCGGATGCTTTTGACATGTTCAAAGCATTCAAAGCTGAAGTAGAAAATCAACTTGAGAAACACATAAAAATCTTGAGATCTGATCGTGGTGGAGAATATGTATCTGGTGAGTTTCGGCAATATCTTATTGATAATGGGATAGTTTCTCAGTTTTCTACACCAGGTACACCTCAACAGAATGGGGTATTAGAAAGGAGAAACAGAACTCTTTTGGATATGGTTAGGTCTATGTTGAGTTATTCAACACTTCCTATTTCTTTTTAGGTATATTCTTTACAAACTACAATATACATTCTAAATGATGTACCATCTAAGTCCGTTCCTCAAACACCGCATAAGTTGTGGACTGGGCGCAAGCCTAGTTTACAACACTTAAGGATATTTGGTTGTCCTGCGCATGTGTTAAAAGGAAAGACAGAAAAGATGGAGTCCCGTTCGGAAACATGCATATTTGTAGGGTATCCAAAAGAAACTAAAGGATATTATTTCTATAGTCCTTCAGATCTTAAAGTATTTGTTTCGACAAATGCTAAATTTCTAGAAAAGGACTATATGAATGATTTTGTACCTAGAAGTATAATTGTCCTGAATGAGATGTCAGGAGACACAATTCCACGAGAGGTTACACAACCTAACCCAATTGTAAGTTCCAATCCAACATAAAATCAACAACCTACCATTCCTCGTCGTAGTGGGAGGGTTAGTACACAACCCGAAAGATACATCGGTCTGAGAGAATCAATGGAGAATCTCCCGGACGACGATAATCCCTACACATGTAAGGAAGCAATGGAGCATGTTGATGGTCGCCATTGGCAAAAGGCAATGGAAGTTGCAAAAATCCAAACATGGATTGAAGCAAGCATCATGATCCTGGAACATAAGGTTCGATCAAGCTGTGACGAACCTTGTGTATGCAAAAGGATTAATGGCGACAAGTTGGTTTTTCTAAATTCTTTATGTTGATGATATACTACTCATCGGAAACGATGTAGGTGTATTGACATCTTAGCAAAATAATTTGATATGAAGGACTTAGGAGAAGCAAGTTATATTCTTGGTATCCAAGTAATAAGGGATAGAAAGAATAGAACGATTGCACTATCCCAAGCTTCATATATAGATAAAATCTTGTCTAGATTTTCCATGCAAGATTCCAAGAAAGGTATGTTACTTTTCAGAAAAGGAATCGAACTTTCTAAGGAACAAGTTCCTAAGAATGAGCATGAAGAGCAATTCATGAGTAGGATTCCAAATGCCTCGGCAGTTGGAAGTCTCATGTATGCAATGCTCTACACTAGACCAGATATTTGTTTTGCTGTGGGCATAGTTAGCAGGTTTCAATCGAAACCTGGTTCTGATCACTAGATGGCAGTCAAGCATATTTTTAAGTATCTCAGGAGAACGAGAGATAATATGCTTGTATACTCATGAGGGGATTTGATTCCCATTGGGTATACAGATTCTGATTTCCAATCAGATTCTGACTACTAGAAAATCCACATCAGGATCCGTGTTTACTATTGGAAGAGGAACAGTCATATGGAGGAGTATCAAGCAATCTTGTATTGCTGATTCCACCATGGAAGCTAAGTATGTTGCTGCATGCGAAGCTGCCAAAGAGGCTGTTTGGCTCCGCCAATTCCTGGTTGACTTGGAAGTGGTTCCCAGTGTCAATAAGCAAATCACTATCTACTGTGATAACAGTGGAGCAGTGGCTAATTTGAGAGAACCAAGAAGTCACAAGAGAAGAAAACACATTGAAAGGAAGTATCATCTTCTTAGGGAGATTGTGCATAGGAGTGACGTGACAATTACCGAAATTGCGTCAGTAGAAAATCTAGCGAATCCCTTCACAAAGGCTCTACCACAAAAGAGTTTTGATGGGCACCTAGAGAACATGGGAATGAGAGATATGACACATTTGCTATAGTGCAAGTGGGAGATTGTTAGGATTATGCTCAATAGCAAGAGTGTAATATTGTAATTGACAATCTTTTCATATTAATAAAGTGATTTCTGATTTAAACAAATCTTATAGCATTTATAGATTGAATATTATAATTGTCAAAAGTAAATAATCATAAGGTCAAAAGACTATGAGAAAAGAAGAATTGTTCGTACATCTGGATATGTATGAGGTAGACACAATTCTTTAGTTAGTCTTGAATAATGTTCACAACTTAAGTTAAAGGTTGGGCACCTTTATCTTGTTAAAGTTGTAGAATTCTTTTGCTAGCATTTGAGTGGGATCAAATGAGTTATGATGAGTCTGAAATCATCAGAGGGTCTTCGAGTAAAAGAATCTAGTGCACTGGGTGCATTGAACTGGATCACAATGAAATACTTTATCTAGAACCGTCAATAGATAATAGTCTTTTCATTATCAGGACAATCGGAGAGTCTATCTTAATCCTGAGATAAATGATGGACTTATGGTTGTAAGTGGTATCATTTGAGTTGTCAATGAGTACGATTATATAGCATAGTCTATCCTCAATAGTTTGGTGATATTCATTTGTTAATCGATAGAGGACTTCATTTATAGATATGGACATCGTGGCTCCATTTATTAAATGAGAGTAGAATATCATCATATAGATGTTTTCAGGTATTGGATATTGAATCTTAATGTTAAGTTTTCGATAGAGTCTATTGAAACATGGCTTCTGGACAAGTCAAAATATCCAAGTTCAAAATGTGGTCATATGAGTAAATATGGTAACTTGGAGAGCTATAGGCGGTCTATGAGCTCTTGGCGATTACTGATATTCTTCACGAGGATACACCATCTCCAATAAGATTGTTTAGGGTACGAATGAGAAATATTTACTTATTCTATCTTTATTTAAGAATTCAATTTTAGCTCTTTAGTGGAATAAGTTAAAATTAATAGATCGGACCTAAGTGAATCATTTGTTGATTGTGATTAGGTTATGTCTATTGAAGCTTAAATATGGATAGTGAAGAAGTTTGGTCTTGAAAATGCCAAACATTGTGATACACCCATGAGTACCACTTTGAAGCTAAGCAAATATGCTAGTGGTAAAAGTGTGGAACAAACGTTATATCATGGCATGATTGGTAGCTTGCTTTATTTGACCGCAAGTAGGCCCGATATCTCTTTTAGTGTTGGTGTGTGTGCTAGGTACCAAGCGGATCCCAAGGAGTTCCATCTCTCTTCCGTAAAGAGAATCATTCGCTATATGAATGGGACATCCAGCTATGGGATTTGGTACTCTTTTAACACTAATGCTAGTCTTGTAGGCTTTAGTGATGCGGATTGGGCAGGAAATTGTAATGATAGGAAAAGCACATTGGGCGGTTGCTTCTTCCAAGGCAACAACTTAGTGTCTTGGTTTTACAAGAAGCAAAACTCGATTTCCTTTTCCACGGCTGAGGCCGAGTACATAGCCGTGGGGAGTGGATGCACACAACTCCTATGGATGAAGCAAATGCTAGTAGACTACGAATTCAACCAAGATACTCTCACTCTCTTTTGTGATAACATGAGTGCCATAAATATTTCCAAGAATCCGGTGCAACATTCTAGAACTAAGCATATTGACATCCGCCATCACTTCATTAGAGAGCTTATTGAAAATAAATGCATAGTACTTGAACATGTAGGTACTAATGATCAACTTGCGGACCTATTTACTAAACCCTTAGATGCTACTCGATTTAAAACACTAAGTAGATATATTGGGATATGTCTTGTGGAGTGATGAGTTTTGTAATTTGACCCCATATATGGAACTCAAGCAAAGAGAGCTTTTTTGCATTCTTGTCGCTTGCAAAAAATTTGAAATATCTTATGCATCTTCTTTTAATTGCTTGAGTAAGCTTGGTTGCACATATGTATATATGTTTTCAATTCAATAAGTGTGAACCTTACTTGTTTACAATCCATGTCATATTTATGTTCAAACATGCATTTTTGGACTAGGAGATGTATATAGGAAGTATGATTTGAATGACCTATGGTTATCTCCATGACATGATGATTCTTATATAACATGCTAATGTCAAATGAAAAAGCATGAAATTCATATAACATGCTCATATGAAAAGCATGAATTGATGATTGCATATTCTTAAAATGCAAAACTTGTGTGAAAGCTAATGAGACTCAAAATGAATAAAGGATCTTGTATCCGTTCAAAGGAATTTATATTCCAAATGTCTCTCTTTCTTTATTAGTTGACCATGGCTACTATCATACGGATATCTTATCCGGAAAAATCAAAAAGGGTGCAAAGTCGCTCATGCCATGTTTTGCTTATAAAGTTGAATATAGTTGTTCTTAAATTGAAATCAATATATTCTATATCCTTGCTTTACTCATGACATTGGTGAAATTGGTTTGAATTCCTATTAGAAACCTTTGTCATTTGCTTTGCCAAATACCATTGTATTTTGGACTTGAATGCTACATGTCTTGTATGCAAAGCATGTTTGTTTCACATATGTTATAACAAATAAATCTCCTTGTTTCTCACCAATTAATTGAGATGCATAAAGTGACTTATATTGATTATGCAAATATCTTTCATGCTACTATCTCTCGTTGCTATGAGTGACCCGGTTGGGGACTACTCATTTGCCTATATCATGACAAAAAGGGGGAGTAGGATATGGTAAGGGGAGTTGCAAAATATAAAATATAGAAGCAATTGTGCATATTGGGGAGAACATACATTGAGGGGGAGTAACCCGTTGAGGGGGAGCATTGCATACACACACATTGCATAATGTTGTGCCTAATCTTAATCTTTTAAAAATGCAAATGCTTGTTTTTGTTCTCACTTGATTAATCTCACTTTTTACTTGTATTGGAAATGTTAGAAACTTTATTTTCCGGGATTGACTATTCACAAGAGGTTGAAGACTTCAAGTTGCATTTTCTTATCTCTTTGTAATATAGAATATCATTGTAGTCCCGTAGTTTCTATCTTTTTGTGAGGAATCAATGTGAGTGATGGTTTTGTCACGAAATAGCCAAAGGGGGAGATTGTAAGGTTCCCATTTGTTGATTGGCTCATTTCGTGGACAAACCACATGTTGGGGTCCTTTGTAAGGGTAGCTTAGGTGTTGTTGTTATTGCGCAAGCCCTTTGAATACCTCGTCTTGATAAGCACTCCAAAGGTATATCTCTAGTGCTTATTTTTCTTTGAAGAGATTAGCTGCACACACACACTTAACATACATTGCATATGTGTGCTTTCTCTTCACATGCCACATTTCACACTTGCACCTATATGTTATTGTTTGTTGTGTGAATTTGTGACTTGTAATTCGTTTCCTGATAGTATTCGGAAACGTCCGCGCATGCACTAGAATGTGCTTGGTTTTGCGCAAAGACCGCCTACGGAGAATGCCCTTGGCTTCTCCTTGGTTTTCATCTATGTTGGTGACCGGTGGTTATGATCGACGGCCTGGCCGCCGAATGAAACCGCCGTTTGCTTCCAAAAGTGTCTGGAGCAATTATGCGGTTATGATCGGCGGTCACGACCGCTGTTCAAAACCGTAGTTCAAGACCTGATTGATTTTATCTCTCGGTCTAATTCGGCGGTTGAATCGGCGGTCACGAAACCGCCGTTCATACCTGATTGATTTTATCGCTCGGTTAAATTCGGCAGTTAGATCGGCGGTCATGAAACCGCCGAATGAAACCATCGTTGTTCCACTTGTAAGGATTCCCGTTTTGTTGATTGGCTTATTTCGTGGTCAAACCACATGTTGGGGTTTTGAATGTAAGGGTAGTCTAAGTGTTTAGTGTTGAAGATCAAAGGCCCTTCCATGACCTCAAGATACAAGCACGCCAAAGGTATAATCTCTTGTGCTTGTTTTTCTTTGAAGAGATTTAGTAGCACACACTCACTTAGCATTCTTGCTATGATTGCATACTTGCTTATTTTTATGTGCATCTCTTCACATGTCACTTTACACACTAGCACATTGGTTGATATATCTTGTTGTGTGTATATGTGCCTTATAATTCGTTTCCCGACATTGTTCGGAAACGTCCGCGCTTGCACTAATTAGTGCTTGGTTTCGCGCGAAGACCGCCTATGGAGAATGCCCTTGGCTTCTCCTTGGTTTTCACCATTGTTGGTGATCGGCGGTTATGATCGGCGGCCTGGCCGCCGAATGAAACTGCTGTTTCAGTCCAGATTGGTCTGAAGCAATTATGCGGTCAAGATCGGCGGTCACGACCGCCGTTCGAAACCGCGGTTCATACCTGATCGATTTTAATCTCTCGGGTTTGATTCGGCGGTTGGATCAGCGGTCACGAAACCGCCGAATGAAACCGCCGTTAATGCTCTGTTCTTCACGAGCTCATTTCGGCGGTCGTCATCGGCGGCCTGGCCGCCGATTGAAACCGCCGAACGGTGCGTTTCAGGGGCAAAATTGTCTTTTCACTTGCCCTGTTCTTGATGTCTATAAATATCACACTTTCTCATTATCTGAATCAGTTCTTTGACTCTTAAGAACCCTAATCTTCAAAGATAGATTTTGAGAGAAAATCAAATCAAGAACTCAACTTTAACCACTCAAATCAAACCCCTTTTGCATCAAATTTCATATTGCATCTCCTATGTCTATATAGAGTGCATCCATGTATGGGTTTGCATCATCACAACTTACTTGGTAAGATTTTGATTAATTTCATCTTATTGTAGTATTTTAAATACCAAGCCATCTCTTTTAAATTACTTGTATGTTTTAGATCATATGTTAAATACAAGAAAAGAGATTATTTGTGATGAATTAATTGAGTGTTGTTTTTGATAGATATCTAGGTTTTTATAATCTATGATTATCTATGCTATTTGACATGTCATTTAGCAATTGATATCCAGGGTTGATTTAAATTGAATATATCATCATCCTAGATAAGCATTTAGAGTACCCTAGCTCTTATTGCATTAATTGAATATTCATACATATTCACATAGGGTTGTTTCTCTTCATAGAGAAGTAAGTCTTGAGGCTAAGAGTGCTTATGCCTCAAGCAAATTGGAATAGGGTTGCTAATAAAGGCCCGCTGGGTAGAAGTGAGGGGTTACAGACCGGAATGTTAGACGAGGTCTACATAGGTTGTAAACTTCATTTCAATTAGTGATTTCGAGTTCCGAGTGTGGCGCACTATACAGCCCGTGGTTTTTCCCAGTGGTTGGGTTTCCACGTATACATCAAGTGTTATTTAAATTCCGCACTATATTACACTTGTATGTATTTTTGACTAGTAGGGGCATTTTCGTAAAATTGACTTGCATGCGAAAATTGGGTAATAATAGTTAAAATCTATTCACCCCCCCTCTAGCTTTATATTGATAAACACACCTCGAGTATTTAATTACTTTCACCCCTGTTCCTCTCGGGTTCAATTCGGCGGTTAGAATCGGCGGCCTAGCCCCCGAATGAAACCGCCGATCGGTGCGTTTCAGGGGCAAACTTGTCTTTTCACATGCTCTGTTTTTCATGCCTGTAAATACATCACTTTCTCTTGTTCTGAATGTGACTCTTTAATCATCAAGAACCCTACTTTAAAAAGAGAGATTTTTAAGAGAGAAAGCAACCAAGTTTGCTCATTAAACACTCAAACCAAAATCCATTTGCATCAAAGTTCATCTAGCATTCTCTAGCATATCTAGGATGCTTGCTTGCATGGGTCTTTCATCATCACACTTGCTTTGGTAAATTTTTCACTATTATCATACATAATTAGTGTTTAATTTATTATGGTATCTCTTTTATTACTTGATTGTTCTTAGATTAAATTCTAATATTTAAGATAGAGATTGTTGTGTTGATTTGATTGAGTTTTTTTTTTTTTTTTTTTTTGTGATAGATATCTAGGTTTCTATAATCTATGATTATCTAAGCTAATTGACATGTCATTTAGCTTTAATATCTAGGATTGTTTTTAATTGCAAATTCATCATCTTAGATAAGCATATAGGGTTTCCCTTGCTCTATGTTGCATTTGAATATTCATATATTCACTTAGGGTGTTAATCTCTTTTTAGAGAATTAAGTCTTGTATTGTAAACGGGATTAGGTTGCTTAATTCGTAAGCAATCGGACTAGGTTCGCTTATACCGGGATTAGGTAGGTGTGTGATTACTTTCGGGATTAGGTTGTAATCGTTTTACACATTTAGTGGATTCGAGGTTCGAGTGTGGCTTACTTACTAGCCCGTGGTTTTTCCCGTGAGGGTTTCCACATAAAAATCAAGTGATATTTAATTTCCACATTTTATACTTGATTTATTGCTTTATCTATTTATGGGTAATTTCGTAATTTTGACTAAACACGAAAAATTGGGTAATAAACTTAAAATCTATTCACCCCCCTCTAGATAGTTTTATACACACCGTGCTATAATTTGTTTCAGCTCTATCCTAAAGCCCGATGGACAAACACTACAAGAAAAAAGGCCTATTGGGACGAAAATCTATTGGGACGTTTTTTTTTTGTCCCAATAGGAGGTCTATTGGGACGAAATATATTTCGTCCCAATAAGCAGTCTATTGGGACGAATTCTATATTTCGTCCCAATAGACATCCTATTGGGATGAAAAAAAGTTCGTCCCTAAAGGTCTTACCATCTTGGACATAATTTTTGGGACATAGTTCGTCCCTAAAGGTCTTACCATCTTGGACATAATATTTATTTCGTCCCAATAAAATGTCTATTGGGACAATTTTTGTCTAATGTGGTAAGGCTTTTAGGGACGAAATACATAATTTGTCCCAATAGACTGCCTATTGGGACGAATGTATTTCGTCTAATGTGGTAAGGCTTTTAGGGACGAATTAGTTTCATCCCAATAGGATGTCTATTGGGACGAAATACATAATTCGTCCCAATAGACTGCCTATTGGGACGAATGTATTTCGTCCCAATAGGTTTTCTTTTTATTTAAAATTGTAATGGTTAATAAATTTTGTTGACCTTTAGGGACGAATTTCTTTCGTCCCAATAGGATATCTATTGGGAAGAAATACATAATTTGTCCCAATAGACTGCCTATTGGGACGAAATAAATTTCGTCTCAAAAGGTTTTCTTTTTATTTAAAATTATAATAATTAATTAATTTTGAAAGATTTTCTATTATTTTTTAAAAAAGAAACTAAACCGTTGGAATCGGAACCGAACTGTTGAAACCGAGACCGTTGGTTCCGAATCAAAAATCAAAACTTGAAAATGATGGAAAATGACACATTTTTAAAGTGTTTTTGTAAGAAAGTCACCACTTTAATAACTTAAGTTTAAAAGGCACCTATTATAGTGAACGGACAAAAATGCCCTTACTTTACACACATTCTCTTACTTTGAAGTTTTTATTTTTTTATTTTTTTTTATTATTCTTTCATCTTCTTCACAGAGGTTTGTTTAACAGATCTCTAATGGAGGTTGAACATCATTGGATAATTAGTTTAGTGGCGCTACGGAGATTTTTTTTGTTTTGAATCTTCCATTATTGAGCCTTTTCATTTTATTCTTCAAGTATTTTGTAAACCCGAATCAAAAATCGAAACCGTTGGTTCCAAATCGAAAATCGGAGTCATGTTTAATTCCGAGTACGATTAACAATTGACCATTTGATCTGACAATATATGATTTGAACAAAATAGTTTAATTAAATGTTATAATAAATGTTTTTTAATATCAATTTGTTTATCATATAAAAATAAAATTTAAGTTAGTGGAATCAATCTACAAATAAAATTTTAATCGAAAAATAATTAATAAAAAATTAATAAGAAGTAGAGGTTATATATAAATATTATGCTTTTGTTATCACAAACAAAGAAGCAGCAAAGTGGTTGGGCGTGTGTGGGTGGGTGTGTGTGTGCAGGGTTCGACTCACCTTGAGGACAACAATTAAAATTGATTTGTGTGGGTGGCTGGTGGGTGCGTGGGTGGGTGGCTGAAGCAATAATTTTTTTAATTTTTTTTTTAATTTTTTTTTTAAATTTCGTCCCTATAGGATACCTAAAGGGACGAAAAATTATCTAAAGGGACGAAATTTTTCGTCCCTACAGGTTGTCAAAGGGGACGAAAATACAATTCGTCCCTACAAGTTGTCTATTGGGACGAATATTTTTGTCCCTATACCTTATCAATTGGGACGAACAAAAATCGTCCCTATAGGTAGTTTTAAGGGACGAATTTCAATTTTCGTCCCAAAGAAGCTGTTGCGACCCACCTGAGGGGACGGAATTTGGGACGAATAAAATTCGTCCCAATAGACCTATTGGGACGTTTTTTGGGCTATTGGGACGAAAAAAAATCGTCCCAATAGCCTTTTTTTTTTGTAGTGAAACCTTGTTGAAAGGTATGAGATCTAGTGACAATTGCTATTGTCTTGAAGCTAGAATAGTCTCAAACAATGTGTCCATGGATGAGCAAATTGAGTTGTGGCATGAAAGACTTGGAGACATGAACTTTAGGGATTTATGAACCCTTGGAAAGTTCAATTGTGTGAGAGGCCTCCCTAAGCTTGGGAAGAAAGCTAATGATGTTTGTGGACCTTGCCAACAAGGAAAACAAACCAAAAACATGCACAAAAAGGGCAAGTATCTCTCCACCAAGGAGCCCCTAGAGCTTCTCCACATGGACCTCATGGGTCCTGTAAGGATTCCCGTTGTTTTTAATTGGCTTATTTCGTGATCAAACCATATGTGGGGGTTCTTTGTAAGGGTAGCCTAAGTATCGGTCTTAATGTTCGAAGCCCTTTGAAGACCTCGTGTTGATAAGCACCGAAGGTAAATTTCTATGTGCTTACTTTTCTTTGAAGAGATTAGTTGCACACACACACTTAACATTCATTGCATATGTGTGCATTCTCTTCATTTGTCACATTTCACACTTGCACTTATTTATTATATTTTGTTGTGTGTAATTGTGTCATGTTGTTGTGTAATTCGTTTCCCGATAACTTTCGGAAACATCCGCGCATGCACGAGAATGTGCTTGGTTTAGTGCGAGGATCGCCTATGGAGAATGCCCTTGGCTTCTCCTTGGTTTTCACCTATCTAGGTGATCGGCGGTTATGATCGGCGACCTGGCAGCCGAATGAAACCGCCGTTTCAGTCCAGATTGGTCTGAAGCATTTCTGCGGTTAAGATCGGCGGTCACGACCGCCGTTCGAAACCGCCGTTTCAAGACCTGATTGATTTATCTCTCAGTCTAATTCGGCGATTGAAACGGCGGTCATGAAACCGCCGTTAGAAACCGCCATTCATACCTGATTGATTTTGATCTCTCTGTTTTGTTTCGGCGGTTGGAATCGGCGGTCACGAAACCGCCGAATGAACCGCCGTTTTTGCTCTGTTCTTCACGAGCTCATTTCGGCGGTCATGAACGGCGGCCTGGCCGCCGAATGAAACCGCCGATTGGCGCGTTTCTTTGAAACTTACTTAAACGACCTCACTTTGATTTGGCCCCCTATATATATGCCACTTTGACTTTAGGTCAATTAAGAGAGTTCATATTCAGAATTCATACTTAGGATATTTTTCAAAGAGAAGAAAAACTCCAAGAACTCTATTATTGATTCTCAAACACTTTTTCATGATCATCAATCATCATCTAGCATCATCTTAGATCATCTAGCATGGAATCTTCATCATACTTTGCTTGGTAAGCTTTTCACTAATATCTTACATGTTTTGTGTTTCTCTTATCTAGCAATCTCAATTAATTACTTGTTTGTTATTTTGTATGCTTTGGATACAATATTGAGATGAGTATGATGTATGTTTGAGAAGTTATATTGTGCTTGCATATTAGGTTTTGTGCTTAATATTGATTAGCTAAACTAATTGACATGTCATTTAGTTTTGATATCTAGGATTGTTCTTAATTGCATATTAATCATCTTAGATAAGCATATAGGGTTTCCCTTGCTCTATGTTGCATTTTGGATATTCACATATATTCACTTAGGGTTGTATTCTCTTCATAGAGAAAGTAAGTCTTGTGTGTAGCATCTGGGATTAGGTTGCTTAGAACGCAAGCAAATTGGACTAGGTTCACTCATACCGGGATTAGGTAGGTGTGTGATTACTTCCGGGATTAGGTTGTAATCGTTTGCACATTTAGTGGATTCGAGGTTCGAGTGTGGCTTACTTACATAGCCCGTGGTTTTTCCGGTGAGGGTTTCCACGTAAAAACCAAGTGTTGTTTTAATTTCCGCACCATATTACACTTGCTTGTTTATATTATCTTGAGGGCATTTTCGTAATTTTGACTAACACGAAAAATTGGGTAAAAAGCGTAAAATCTATTCACCCCCCCTCTAGATAGTTTTATACACACCGTGCTATAATTTGTTTCAGGTCCTATGCAAACCGAAAGCTTAGGTAGAAAGAGATACATTTTTGTTTTTGTTGATGATTTCTCTAGATTAACATGGACATATTTTCTTAGAGAAAAATCTGAAACTTTTGATAAGTTTAAAATGCTTTGTAATAAAATTCAAAATAAAATGAACTCAAACATTAAAACCATTAAGCGGATTATAAGTGACCATGTGAGGGAATTTGAGAATGCCACCTTTGAAACCTATTGTAATGGTTTAGGCATCTCCCATGAGTTTTCAGCTCCTTGGACACCTCAACAAAATGGAGTTGTTGAGAGGAAGAATAGGGTCCTTCAAGAGATGTCCCGTGTGATGTTGCTTAGCAATAGTGTCCCTAGGAACCTATGGGCCGAAGCCGTCAATACGGCTTGCTACATAGGAAATAGAGGTTTCCTAAGGTCCGGAACTAGAAATACCTCCTATGAACTATAGAAAGGCAAAAGGCCAAATGTTAGCTACTTCCGCTCCTTTGGAAGCAAATGCTACATTTTAAATGACCGTGATCAGCTTGGCAAATTTGATGCTAAGAGTGATGAGGGTATATTTATTGGCTATGCCTTAAATAGTAGAGCCTATAGAGTTTTCAATTTAAAGACTCTAAGTGTCATGGAATCATCTAATGTTGTCTTTGATGATGAAAGGCTTAAGTCTAGTAACCATGAGGAGGAGGTAGTTTTAGATGATGATTCTCCTTTGGAGAAGGTTGTGGAGACTCCCAATGTTGGGACGTCCAACGGTAATTAGGAGGACACACAACCTATTGATAGAGTTCCTCTCTTGAACTCTAAAGAACCCGCTCCATGGGTTAGATAACTCCATAATAAGAATGACATCATTGGAGAGGTAAATAAGGGTGTTAGAACTAGGTGTCAAATAGCTAATCTAATTAGCTACACATGCTACACCTCTCAAATAGAACCCAAAAAGGTTGATGAAGCCTTAAATGATGAATTTTGGATTCTTGCCATGCAAGAAGAGCTAAACCAATTCGAAAGGAATGAGGTTTGGACTCTAGTTCCTAGGCCTAAGAACACACATGTTATAGGCACCAAGTGGATCTATAGGAACAAATCTGATGAGGATGGCAACATGATGCGGAACAAGGCTAGACTTGTAGCACAAGGGTACTCTCAAATTGAAGGTATCGACTTTGAGGAGACATTTACTCCCGTTGCCCGTTTAGAGTCCATTAGGCTTCTCTTGTCCATCTCGTGTATTCACAAGTTCAAATTACATCAAATGGACGTCAAGAGTGCCTTCCTCAATGGCTTCTTGCAAGAGGAAGTGTTTGTTGGACAACCCAAGGGGTTTGTGGATGCACACCACCCCAACCATGTCTATCGCCTCAAAAAGGCTTTATATGGGTTGAAACAAGCACCGAGGGCTTGGTATGAGCGCCTCAGTCAATTTCTTGTTAACAATGACTACACAAGAGGTAGTGTTGACAAGACCTTGTTCATCAAGAGAAACAAAGATGAGTTATTTATAGCTCAAATCTATGTTGATGACATTGTATTTGGCTCAACCAACAACACCAAAGTCCAACAATTTGTTGATGTCATGTCTCATGAAATTGAGATGAGCCTTGTTGGTGAGCTTAGTTACTTCCTAGGTTTACAAATTAGGCAAATGAATGATGGGATTTTTATAACCCAATGCTAAGAACCTAGTGAAGAAGTTTAGTCTTGAAAATGCCAAACATTGTGATACACCCATGAGAACCACTTTGAAGCTAAGCAAGAATGCTAGTGGTAAAAGTGTGGAACAAACATTATATCGTGGCATGATAGGAAGCTTGCTTTATTTGACCGTAAGTAGGCCCGATATCTTTTTTAGTGTGGGTGTGTGTGCTAGGTACCAAGCGGATCTTAAGGAGTCCCATCTCTCTTCCGTAATGAGAATCATTTGCTATGTGAATGGGACTTCCAACTATGGGATTTGGTACTCTTTTGACACTAATGCTAGTCTTGTAGGCTTAATTGATGCGATTGGGTAGGAAATTACGATGATAGGAAGAGCACATCGGGCGGTTGCTTCTTTCTAGGCAATAACTTGGTGTCTTGGTTTTGCCAGAAGCAAAACTCGATTTCCTTGTCCACGGCCGAGGCCGAGTACATAGCCGCGGGGAGTGGATGCACACAACTCCTATGGATGAAATAAATGCTAGTAGATTACGGATTCAACTAAGGTACACTCACTCTCTTTTGTGATAATATGAGTGCCATAAATATTTCCAAGAATCCGGTTCAACATTCTAGAACTAAGCATATTGACATCCGCCATCATTTCATTAGAGAGCTTGTTGAAAATAAATGCATAGTACTTGAACATGTAAGTACTAATGATCAACTTGCGGACCTATTTACTAAACCCTTAGATGCTACTCGATTTAAAACACTTAGTAGATCTATTGGGATGTGTCTTGTGGAGTGATGTGATTTGTCATTGACCCCATATGGGGAACTCAAGCAAAGAGAGCTATTTTGCATACTTGTGACTTGCAAAAATTTGAAATATCTTATGCTTCTTTCTTTAATTGCTTGAGTAAGCTTAGTTGTACATATGTATATATGTTTTCAATTCAATAAGTGTGAACCTTGCTTGTTTACAATCCATGTCATATTTATGTTCAAACATGCATTTTTGGACTAGGAGATTTACATAGGAAGTATGATTTGAATGACCTATAGTTATCTCCATGACATGATGATTCTTTTATAACATGCTAATGTCAAATGAAAAAGCATGAAATTCATATAACATGCTCAAATGAAAAAGCATGAATTGATGATTGCATATTCTTAAAATGCAAAACTTGTGTGAAATACTTATGAGACTTAAAATGAATAAAGGATCTTGTATCCGTTCAAATGAATTTAAATTCCAAATGTCTCTCTTTCTTTATTAGTTGAACATGGCTGCTATCATATGGGTTTCTCACCTGAAAAAATCAAATAGGGTGCAAAGTCGCTCATGCCATATTTCGCTTATAAAGTTGGATATAGTTGCTCTTTATATTAAAATCAATGAATTCTCTATATCCTTGCTTTTCTCATGACAATGGTGAAATTGGTTTGAATTCTTATCAGAAACATTTGTCATTTGCTTTGCCAAATACCATTGTATTTTGGACTTGAATGCTACATGTCTTGTATGCAAAGCATGTTTGTTTCACACATTTTCTTTCAAATAAATCTCCTTGTTTCTCTTCAATTAATTTGGGATGCATAAAGTGACTTATATTATTATGCAAATATCTTGCATGCTTCTATCTCTCTTTGTTAAGAGTGACCCTGTTGGGGACTACTCCTTTGCCTATATCATGACAAAAAGGGGGAGTAGATTGTGGTAAGGGGAGTTGCAAATTGAAGTGGCAATTATGCATATTGGGGAGAATATTCATTGAAAGGGAGTAACCCGTTGAGGGGGAGCATTGCATACACATACATTGCATGATGTTGTACCTAATTTCTTAAATGCAAATGCTTGTTTTATTCTCACTTGATCATCTCACATACTCTTGCTCTGGAAAGTATAATCTTTTGTTTTGAAGGGTTGATAGTTCTACAAGAGATTGAAGACTTGAAGTTTTCTTTTATATTTTCTTATATCTCTTTGTAATGTAGAATATCTTTGTTATCCTGAAGATTTAATTATGTTTGTGAGGATCAATGTGAGTGGTGGTTTTGTCACGAAATAGCCAAAGGGGGAGATTGTAAGGATTCCCATTCTTTGATTGGCTTATTTCGTGGACAAACCACGTGTTGGGATTTATTGTGTAAGGGTAGTTTAGGTGATTGATCTTCAAGCTCGAAGACCCTTCACAAGTCCTCAAGGGACAAGCACGCCAAAGGTATAACTCTAGTGCTTGGTTTTCTTTGAAGAGATTTAGAGTGCACACACTCACTTAGCATTCTTGCATTTGTGTGCTTTCTCTTCACATGTCACATTTCACACTTGCACTTATATGTTATATTTTGCTGTGTGTATTTGTGTCTTGTAATTTGTTTCCAGATAGTATTCAGAAACGTCCGCTCATGAAATAGAATGTGCTTGGTTTTGCGCGAAGACTGCCTACGGAGAATGCCCTTGGCTTCTCCTTGGTTTTCACCTATGTTGGTGATCGGCAGTTATGATTGGCGGCTTGGCCGCTAAATGAAACCACCGTTTACTTCCAAAAGTGTCTAGAGCAATTCTACAGTTACGATCGGTGGTCACGACCGCCGTTCGAAACCGCCGTTCATACCTGATTGATTTAATCTCTCGGTTTGATTCGGCGATTAGATCGGCAGTCACGAAACCACCGAATGAAACCGCCGTTGTTCCCCTGTTCTTCTCGGGTTCAATTCGACGGTTATAATCGGCGGCCTGGCCACCGATTGAAACCGCTGATCGGTGCGTTTCAGGGGCAAACTTGTCTTTTCACATGCTCTGTTTTTCATGCCTAAATACATCACTTTCTCTTGCTCTTAGTGTAACTCTTTAATCATCAAGAACCCTACTTTTAAAAGAGAGATTTTTAAGAGAGAAAGCAACCAAGTTTGCTCATTTTAACACTCAAACCAAAATTCATTTGCATCAAAGTTCATCTAGCATTCTCTAGCATATCTAGGATGCTTGCTTGCATGGGTCTTTTATCATCACACTTGCTTTGGTAAGTTTTTCACTATTATCATATATAATTAGTGTTTTATTTATTATGGCATCTCTTTTATAACTTGATTGTTCTTAGATTGAATTCTAATATTCAAGATAGAGATTGTTGTGTTGATTTGATTGAGTGTTGTTTTGTGATAGATATCTAGGTTTCTATAATCTATGATTATCTAAGCTAATTGACATGTCATTTAGTTTTTAATATCTAGGATTGTCCTAATTGCAAATTCATCATCTTAGATAAGCATATAGGGTTTCCCTTGCTTTATGTTGCATTTGGATATTCATGTATTCACTTAGGGTGTTAATCTCTTTTTAGAGAATTAAGTCTTGTGTTGTGACCGGGATTAGGTTGCTTAATTCGCAAGCAATCAGACTAGGTTCACTTATACCGGGATTAGGTAGGTGTGTGATTACTTCCGGGATTAGGTTGTAATTTCATCACATTTAGTGGATTTGAGGTTCGGGTGTGGCTCACTTAACAGCCTGTGGTTTTTCCCGTGAGGGTTTCCACGTAAAAATCAAGTGTTGTTTTAATTTCCGCACAATATTACACTTGCTATATTTTATTGACTATTATGGGTATTTTCGTAATCTTGTCCTTAAACGAAAATTGGGTAAAATTAGTTAAAATCTATTCACCCCTCCTCTAGATTAATAGTTTACACACCGTGAGAACTTTCAAGTGGTCAGCGCAACCTTCCCATAGACCGTGACGTCCTTTGGTATCCAATTTTCGGGTTGGGTTGAAAGAAGAAAATAGATTCCAGTCTTCCCCAGCTGCCTCAATGAATAAAAATGCCTAATTTCGTGAGGAGTGGGGGGTGGCAGCTTCATCTTGTGCCACATATGCCACATGCACATTAAGATTCGGTAGCTATTCGGGGTTAGCTAAGCCGGGGCGATTTGAGCTTCTACCAGAAACATGTTGATGAAAGGTTGAAGAGGGAGTGTAACACCACAAGTAAGCATCACCCCATACATTGCCACCATGCCAGGTGGGGGATTCCATGCAACACGGCCATCAGTAGGTCTCAATGAGATGAGATCATCGTCCAGATCAAACTTGCTCTTATATTTACAGATTTCCTTAGGACCGACCACATTTGGCTCGATGTCATAGGCGTATACTCGCTCAGGGGAGAAAACGATACAAGCCGCCCTATGCTCCTCTTCCACACCATTCTCATCTACTCTCTGGGAGCTAATCCGGCTTTCCCAAGAGTGAGAATCCTTGTACACCGTATGCCAACTTTTTCGTTTTCCCATTCGTTTCCATGGACGAGTATCACTGCGAGCAGAAACAAAAGGACCAGATTGAACCTCAGATTGAAAAGACTCTGACTGAGCCTCAAAGCGATAAGACACTGAAGAATCAGAAGCTAGAGGAACTTCAGAAGCAGTAGGAACTTCGCGGATGAGCTCTAAGACGACTGCGTTCAAGAAGCAAGGTTGATCGAAAGATGGTCTCCCAGCAACCTGTGAACAACCGTGGCAGTAAGAGTATCGTTTCACTCAATAGCGGCCATTCCAATAATGAAAAGACGATGTCTAGCTTCAAAATCCATAAGAACTAACCTTGAGATGTCAAGAAACTGGAATGGAAAACACAAATTGTAGAGAGAAACCTTTAATCAAGAGATCTGGGGGTAGAAAATCTCGAGCTTTCGTTCTCTCGAGCTTCTAGGCGAAATAAAACAAGGGAGACAAGATAGAGATCCAACCCAAAAACGAACTGAAGAATCAAGTTTTCAGTACCAACGGAGTTTCCTATGAGAGTTCTTGTTAGAAATAGATGTGTTCTCTCAGGGAAGAAGAAAGAAATAGCAGAAAACAAGAAAGTGAGTCCAATTTTTCTCAACACAAAGTTAAATAGGCAAGGCATTTGGTTCGAAATTCGAAACCCCAGAACGGACGTACAGAGAAGCGGGAAACACAAAGGCATGGATAGTGACGTGGGCGATGCATAGGGGAGTAGAGAGGTCATGTCCCATAAATACCGTCTGGCACGACTAACCAGAGGAAGACAAGTGGCAACAAAAGAGGACTTCGAGCCGTCAAAAGGCCAAAGCGTCGCCATCAGCGGATTTCTGATTGAGGGATGAATCAAATGTGTGCGGACACAATTACGACACATCATTAATGATTCGAATTAAATAAGGATAATAAAATCCCGCATTAATGAAGCAGTAATGAGGAAAATGACGAACAAGAACAGGCTGTAAATAAAGAGTAAAGTGAAGGTTAAATATTTTTTCCGAGTAGACCAGACTAGGTCCATTCGGCTCAAATATTTAAGGGGGTATTGTTATAGGTAAAAATCGTCATGGAGGACATGTCATCGTAAAAATCTAGAACAAATTTCAGAACCTATAATGAAGACATTGACATCTAATTATAGAAACAATTGCCTTTCTGACCATTTAAAATATGTAGCCGGGTAAGTAAAACAGTTGATTTTGAAGCTCGGGGTATGGATTTTTAAAGCCATGGACAATTATTTTTAAAACCCTATAAATTGATTTTAAGCCCTATAAAAGGATTTGAAGCCCTGTAAAAGGATTTTCAAGCCCTGCACAAGGCTTTTAAGCCCGAGACTCGAACTTCAAGCCCTGGACAGAGTTATCAATCCCAAAAAAACAACGCCACACAACAACAACACTTTAACAAATGCCACTGATCACTCTAAATATGTATATGTTTTGAGTGCCTTAATCCATCCCTTTTTGTTAGTTTTCCGAGCGTTTTTGTTGTATAACGGTATTTTTGAGCTACTTTCAGGAATAATAGGATTTAAAGGATGAATTGAACGCTTGGTGAAGAATAGGGAAGAAATTGAAGCTGAAGTTCAACTTTTTAACAAATCTGCGAGTACATGCTCATAGATCCAAAGTCGCAGAAGTCCCCTAGAGTGAACTACAATGTCAGCTTGAAGAACCAAGTAGCAGATGCTTTTTCAGAGTACACTATGAGATTAGACTGTGAGTTCATTCTCACAAATTTAACTCGTAATCCAATTCCAGACGACACTGCTAATTCCATCCTGCGAGTCAGAACCAGCAGAAGAAAATATGCGACTTATTACTGCGAGAACAATGTCGCAGCCACAACTCGTAGAACACCTCCAGAACAATCTGTGACCATGAACCGCGAGTACATTCTCGTAGAAAGAACTAGCAACTGAGCTAGATATTTTTCTACGAAGTCCTTCCTACGAGCTCGTCCTAGCAGTTCAACCTAAAATGAAATCTGCGACATCAGGCTGCGAATACGAACTCGTAGATTTTGGTTGCAGAAGCGCTATCCACGTCAGATCTCAAGTAGCCGACTCCAAATCTTTTCCTCCACTATATAAACATATTTTACTTTTGTGTAGTGTGTGTTGTGTTGTAGTTAGAAGTAGAAAAAGTAAAATTTAAGAAATATCTTTACACAACCATTCTCTTTTAGATAAACAACTTTAGATTAAACACTTTAGTTTTTAAGGATATTTTAGATCTATCTTTAAGATCAAGGAAGGTTTTGTTGAGCAAGCAAGAGGAAGCATCAAGATAATCATGAGCTTTCTTCCTCTTTCTCTTTACTTTCTTTGTCTTTATTTAATCATTAGTAGCTAAATACTTTTGTTGGGGATTCAATGATTATAAATATGTGAACACTCTTTGAAATGATTCAATCTATCTTTTATATCCACTGAGTTTGCACTTATGCTTAAATTAGCTTCATGTTGTATGTTGAGTAGGAACTTTACTCTAATTTACAAGAATGATATTTATGCATGGAAAGTGGATCTACATCTTGGTTGAACAAACTTGGTTGGATTTTGCTTGAAACTCTATGAGAGGTTAAATTAAGTTTTGACTAACCTAGATCTAGGTTTGAGCAAATTAATAAAAAGGGCATTAGACCGTTTTGACCCTTCCTCTTAAACATGGATTTAAATTGATACTGATTGGATTATGAGGTTGTTAGTAACATTTTACATCATTGTTTCCTTAACATCTTTTTATAACATCCACATCTAGACATATCTTAGTTTATACATCATCTTAGTTTAATCATTAGTGAGATTTTCTAAAAGCAATTTAGATACCCTACCATTCCTCGTGGGAACGATAACCCTTACTTGTGTCCGCTATACTCAACAGTGATCCGTACACTTGCGGAGGGTTGTAAACTCGCACACTCGTCTTACTTTTATTTGTGTGTACCATTAGTAGTTAAAGGTACGCTCGGAGTGCGTCAGCCACACACCAGCAACACTTCAACAAATGCCATAGAAAACAACAAATGCCATACATCAGCAGGTCTTCAATTTGGCATTTTGAAATCTCTAGAACAAATTTCAGAACATATAATGAAGACATTTCAAGCACTAGACAGAGTTATCAAGCTCAAAAAAACAACGCCCCCACAAATGCCATTCATTAAACACTCCACACAGCCCATACACCCATTCATCACAACTAAATACTCATCACAATCAAACAATATATGATCCATGATTTTCTCTATCCAACAAAAGACAACACCAACAACAATTATTGAGCCTAATAAACCATGGTCCTTGTCAATGTATGCACTATGTGTGTTGTGTTGTTGAATGTGGTTGGAATATTTAAGTCCCTGGAAATAAGGCAATATTCGATTGTAGAGTAATCATTCTTCCCAAAACATAGTACAATTCCTTAAACATTCCAACCTTGTAACCTTATTAGTTGGCAAAAATTAAACATTTTCACTTTTTAGTTTCTTAATGATACAAGGTGCTTTTGTAGTTGCTTGAAGTCATAATAAACAAGGAATCATGATCATCAGAAATATTTTAAGTTCAGAGTCTCAACTATGCAAAAGTTTAATAAAAAGCTATAATCTATTTCAAAGGTTCCGATGCACAGATTTAAAGAAACACTCACCTGCAACCGATGGGTTCATTTGACAATTCGAACCTTGAGAAGCAGTCAATTGTTCCTTTCTCAACCAGTATCCTTGCCTTCGATCTACAAGCCACAACTTAGGTATCCTTGCCTTCGATCTATCTCTGCCATGACTCAAACTCGAGAGAGAAACCCAAACACATTTGCAAACTTTTGAAGACTAGAGACAGAAACCTATCATCCTTCGTCGTCCTCGTCGCTTCTATCTCTCTGTTTTTAGGGTTTATAAATGGTTTGGAATCTGTTCAGTTGAAAAGAGTTGAGAAGGAATTTCAGAATATGAGGAATATTGAAGCCCTGAAGATGGGGAGAACTGAAGATGAGGAGAACTAAAGATAGGGAAGGAAGAAGAAGAAGAAGAAGAAGAATAAGAAGTGGGAGATGGGGGACTGTGGTCGGGTTAGGATATGTTCGAAAATGGGGGAGGGAATTCAATGGGGCTCATGCAAAGAAAGGGAGGAAAGGGAGGGAAGGGAAGGGAAGGGAAGAGAAGAGTAATTGTGGGAAACTGAAATGTTTAAGGGAATTTGTGACATTACACCCCCCTTTAAATGGGAAGGGTAATTTAGTCTAACAGGGGACATTTTATGCAAAATGAACTTCAATACAAGACAATTTTGTAAGAAAAACAAGGGGAAGACATTTTTGTTCTTTCAAACTTGAAAGTGGACATTTTTGCAAGGGCCTCTTATATTTTTGGCTTATATTGATAGATTTGAGAAGATGAACCGTGAGATTTGGGTTTATTCGAGAAGATGAAGACACACACTAGATTTATGTTTGGTTTAAAAACAATCTCAACCATGTAATCTTATTGAAGCCACATGTCACGAGATCCTTAAAAAGGCAGCATAGTTCAGTGGAGGGAAAGTTCACCGTAGGATCCAGGATCCCTGTACATTTCAAATACGAATGTTGTGCTTGAAGCATGATAATAGATCAGAGAGAATGGCTTCATTTTCCGTGTCGCTAGCACTTCTCCACCACCCATCACTTTCCAAATCTCTCAAAGCCTTTGCTTCTCTCTCCCAACTCAAACAAGCCCATGCCCATCTCATCGTCTCCGCCCACCACCGCCTCTTTATCTCCACTCGTCTTCTCGCCTGCGCCGCCCTCTCTCCCTTCCACGACATTGTTTACGCCATCTCTATCTTCCAAAACATCCATAACCCATCTCTCTTCATGTACAACACCATGTTTCGCGCTTTGTCTCATCACCCAAATCGATACTCTCTCTCTATTCAATATTACAAGCGTCTCTTGGTTCACGGTTTTATTCCTGATAAATTTACCTTCCCTTTTCTGGTTCGCGCGTGTTCCATATCAAAAGACTTGTATCTCGGCAAACAATTTCATGACCATGTTGTCAAATTCGGTTTGGATTCTGATGTTTTTGTTATCAACAATGTGTTGACTATGTACTCTGGTTTCGGCGAACTTGGTTGTGCGAGGAAGGTGTTTGAAGAAAGTTTTGGGTTTGTTGATGTTGTGTCTTGGACTAGTTTGATCACTGGGTGTTGGAATTCGGGTGAGGTTGAGCTGGCGAGTTCCTACTTTCATAGGATGCCTTGCAAGAATGTCGTTTCGTGGAATGCGATGATCAATGGGTATGCGCGTTTGGGGAGGGTGGAGGAAGCACGGAAGCTTTTCGATGAAATGCCTGAACGAGATGTGGCGTCGTGGAGTGGCATGATATCTGGCTATGCGCAATGTGGGATGTGTGTGGAGGCTTTGATGGTTTTCAAGGACATGGTTGAAGTTGCCATTGTGGTTCCAAATGAGCCTGCATTGGTGAGTGCTGTTTCGGCTTGTGCACAGTTGAGGGCATTGGAGGAAGGTGTTTGGCTGCACAATTATATAGTCGAAAACAAGTTTTTTATTGATGTTGTCCTGGGTACGGTGCTGGTGGACATGTATGGCAAGTGTGGATGTATTGAGAGAGCTGTTCGAGTTTTTAATTCTATGATTGAAAGGAATGTGCTTTCGTGGAATTCGATGATTGCTGGTTTGGCTATGAATGGGTGTGGAAGGCAAGGTTTATCGCTGTTCTGGAAAATGCAGCAGGTTGGTGCTGCTCCTAATGAATTGACATTCATTGCTTTGTTTAGTGGGTGTAGTCATTCGGGTTTGGTTGATGAGGGACTTAGGCTTTTTGATCTTATGACTCAAAATTATTGTATTAGACCTCAAGCAGAGCACTATGGTTCCATTGTTGATCTTCTTGGCCGAGCAGGCTTGATTAAAGAGGCATTGAAATTGGTTGAAAGTATGCCTATCGAACCCCATCCTGAGTTGTGGGGTGCTCTTGTCAATGCATGTAGCATTCATGGGGATGTTGAGCTTGGCAAAAAACTAGGAAAGCGCCTCCTTGAATTGGATCCTCAACGTAGTGGGAGGTATGCTTTATTGTCTAATATACTTGCAGCTGCACAGAGATGGGATGATGTGGAAACGGTGAGAAATTTGCTGACAGATAGGAAGGTGTCAAAGCTCCCTGGAAATAGTGTTGTTGAATGACAATTATTGAGCAAATGATACCTTCTGAATCTGAAATGCGAATCAGTTGTGAAATCAGATCTCATTTTTGGAATTTATGGCCGCAAAAGCTCTGGGGTGTTGGAAATGGGGGGTGTAGTCTGGCATAAATTGGTTCTTTTCTAAACAACCCAACAGAACTTTCAATTCATCAGCTAGTTACTCAAAAATGATCTCCATGAAAGGGTAGCAGATTTGGAGTGACTAATCCTCCTATTAGGATTGGCTTTTCAACATTCATTTGGGTGAATCTATGGGATTGTTATATTCTTGAACAAAGGATCCTTTTGAAGGAGGTCAAAAAGGCAACTGGCTTGTAATGCTTAATAAGTTGGAAACATTTGCAAACATCTGGCATTTGTTGCAGAGAATGGGAATTGCACAGGAGATTTCTTTTAAGATTTTTGAAGTATATGGAGTAAGTTTTACTGACTTTAATATATTGATGCCAACTATAGTTTCATAAATACCTACTGTTTAGTGTTTATTAATGCACCAAGCTATTGGAGAAAATCTTCAGCATATAAAGGTGGTTACTTATTCAGATTGCTTTTATATTATAAGAATATTCAGCTTAGAACGTGAGAATGATAATTGCCATTGATTCTTTACGGCTTCTGGCCAAAAGTTGCAGCACAGTGATTTGAAAAGGAGTAGTGATCAGGTTCAAGTGACCTTTCATATTCACCTGTTTCCTTTTTTTTTTTTTCACAAGTTTCAATTCCAAGTGGATATCTTTACCTTTTTATAACAACTACTTAATGTTGGACATTCGTGTGGGTTCCAGGCTGAACTAGTAGTATCTTTTTTTTTTTTTTTTTTTTTTTTTGAATTATTATATAAATTCAAGGTTTTTTTGGGAGAGGGGATGACTCGAACCAACGATCTCGTGACGTAGGTGTGAGGGGTATGCCACTGGACTAACCTTGTTATAATATCTCAACAGGCAGACGTTCCTGATAATTAGAAATAAGTGATCAAAGAAAAACACTCTGGTTAGTCTCTCTCTCTGGTTAGAGTGATACCATCTCTGGTTCATATAAAATGGTGTGTGTGATTGTGCGCATGTTTGTCATGCTTTTGATACTTGAGAATTGTATCTCTAGAAAAGAAAGAAACTCACAGGTGGGGTGAAATAGGTACTACAGTTTAGACCTAGAGGAGGGGATTTGTGAAACTAATAGCAAGCTAAGTAGTAAGTACAAGGAGTTTTGGTAGATCTCAATGATATATTCTATTCCATTATAATTATAATTAGACTTTTCATAAGTTGAAGAATAAACCAATAATTATTGACTGTATAGTTCCATGATTGCAAAGATATGGAGTTCAAATCGTTTCTTTATGACAGTTTTGCTGGTTTCCTTGATTTTTTTGGCTGCATGGATGACTTTAAGCCAATGCTTCAGAATTGCCTGAAGTTTTTGCACTAATGTATTGTGGTTTGTGGATTGAAGTCTTTAATGGGTCTTTCTGCCGACTCTTTCAAATTTATATATGATAAACTGTATCTTGGTTATAATAGTTTTGTTCACCACAAGGCAGCTCTCTGGTTTTTCTAAAGTGGTTCTATTTTATTATAATACCTTGGTGCTTGCCAAGACTAATAAAGTTTCAAATTCAAGGTGCTGCTTCATTCTTAAGCCCCCAGCATTGTCTTCTGTGAAATTGCAGGGACAAGAAACACGGCAATGAAGAAGAAGAAGAAAGCATATGATATGAAGGAATAATTCTCCAGTCGGGTTTGGTCCTGAAATTTTTCGGTCCTCTAGAATTCCAACGGTTGGAATTAGTGCAAAAAAATATTATACTAATTCCAACCGGTTGGAATTCGAACCGAAGAAAAATTTCAGGACCGACCTAACTAGAGAAGGACCCTAATATGAGGTATTGTTGTTTATGGGTTAAATTATGGTGTATATGGTTCTTTCTTGGACAAGTTATATGCAGAATAATAATAATAATATTGAGATTCTCCTGGTTTTCAAGATTGTATTCTTCTATGTCATTGTTGTCTATATATATATATACGGTCTTTCTACTCTCAGTTCGTCCTGATATAAAATATATCAGGACGAAGAATGTGAACTATAGATTTTGGAGAAGTTTTGACAAGTGCATACACTTTGAGTCAAAGTATGTAAATCTAATAGTCCACATTTTTCGTCCTGATATATTTTATATCAAGACGAATTGACAATAGAAAAATTGTATATATATATACAGATTTTCTATTATCAGCTCATCCTGACAATAAATATATCAGGACGAAGAATGTGGACCACTAGATTTACATACTTTGACTTAAAGTGTATGCACTTGTCAAAACTTCTCTATAATCTGTGGTTCACATTCTTCGTCCTGATATATTTATTATTAGGACGAATTGACAATAGAAAGACTGTATATATATATAGTAACTTTCAAGTGAGGGATCCCTTACTTTAATTTCGGTAAGGATTTTGATGAAATCAAATCGATTTTTTTGAATTTTGATCTGAATATTTTTGTGGATGATAAGTTCATTGACTATAAATAAAATTTGAAAATTTTTCAAGTACTAGAACTATTTTTTTGAATTTTCCTATATTTCACCAATTTTTCCGATGTCTTTATATTTAACAAAATCGGGATAAGTGGTTCTAGTATTTGAAAACTTTTCAATTTTTATTCATATGTAGATTTCATTAAACTTACCATTCATAAAAAAATTCAGTTCAAAATTCATAAAAATCGATGTGATTTCATCAAGATTCTTGCCAAAATTAAAGTAAGTGATCTCTTTCTCTCTCTCTCTCTCTCTCTCTCTCCCTATATATATATATATATATATATATATATATATATATATATATTAATAAAATTGGACTGATCTAAGTGGACAAAGCATCATATGTTGAAAAACCTCTAGACAGTATCCATATATAAAGAAGAAAAAAGAAAAGTAAATAGTGACAAAAAACAACAAAGCATAAAGAACCAAGGGGAAAACAACTCCAAACAAAAAGAGGCACGTAGGCCACACCAAAAAGAAAAAGAAAACATCAAGAAAAACGAAAATACTCCCAGCTCATGCAGTCATTGCCAACTAAAGAAGAATAAAACGGCGGGGCAGAGAACCACCAAGAATTAGCCTGAAGCTCCAAAACATGTTTAGAAAGTTTATCTGCAACTTGATTCCCCTCTTTGAAAATATGAGAAACCTAAAAATCCATCTGCGAGATCTAGAAGATGCAGCGCTGCCACGCTTGACGAACTCTGCAAGGAACCATCTCAGAACAAGAAGAAAGAAGTTGAACCACATAAGAAGAATTGCTCTCAAGCCAGATTCGATGTCACCCATACTTCCAAGCAAAATTAATGGCCAATGAGGCCATCAGAAGCTCGGCCTCAAACGCAAAAACCTGACTAAGAGGAATAGCAAAGCAACCTTTCACAAAGGCTCTATAGTTTCGAAAGATATCAACACAACCACCAACCCCCGAAGAGCCCATAGCAGCACCATCTGTATTCACTTTGATATAACTATGAGCCGGAGGCGACCAAATCACACTCTTGATCACCGGAGCTTTAGAAGGGCGACCCCGAAGACCAAATCGATGAAGAATCAAAAGGTCGTCCATACAATTACGTATACAACCAATCTTCAGGCGATTAGCCTTTGAAACCGCACGCTAAACCAGAGAAAGGATGGAACTAAAGTCCATCGACTTCCCTTCAAAGATCCACTGATTAAGGGCAGTCCACACCACCCCCCCCCCCCCCCCCCCCCCCCCCCCCCCCCCCCAAAAAAAAAATCACTAAATGGATAGCCGTTTTCTATAAAATCCTAACCTGCTCACTAAAGGAAACCGACATGGCTTGCAAGAAGAAGGATTGCCAAGTTTCGGTAGAGACATGTCACTGGAAAGCCGAAAAAATAGTCTCCCAAAGAGCAACCGCTAGGGGACAATGAAGAAAAAAATGATCTACAGATTCACTACTAACCCCATAAATACTATAACGAGAAGCCAATTGGAACCTAGAGCTGCAAAGGCGATCCTTAGTAGGAAGCCTATTCAACATAAGACGCCAGGTCAAAGCTGAACGAGAGGGAGGAATAAAACGGGACCAAACATCTCTCCACCAAATAACATGAGGAATATCACGGAGAAACTGGGAATAAGCGGCCTTGCAAGAAACACGACCATCCCTAGAATTCGCCCAAACTAGAGAATCCACAACAGGAGAAATTGCAATTCGATCAATCCGAAAACATAGATTTAGGAAGCGCGCTCGGAAACAATCAACTAGCACCCATTTACCCTTATGAATAAAATCCGTGACCCTCGCCTAGAGCGGATTAGCTAAATAATCTGGAACCGTTAAAAGCTCCAAAATGGGAACCCCCAGCCAATTATCTCGCCTAAAGTTCCGCTGAGAATTCTTGCCAATCAGCCAGATACCTTTCTTAAGAAAGGAACTATAATTTGTCTAAAGAGAAAACCAAATCAAGGAGGTGACATACCCTCCATGAGGCTTCTGCAACTGTCTAAGATACCTCTCCCAAAGAAATGAGAAAGCAAAACCATCTAAGGTCATAAACTTCCAAGTGAATTTCCGCAACAGCGAGTCATTCAGCAACCCAAGATCTTTCAGATCAAGACCACCTTGAGAGTAAGGCCTACAACAACGATCCCAAGTGACCCGAACCAACTTAGTCTCCTCATAAGAACCAGTCCATAAAAATTTCCTTAATTTACGGTTAATCAATGACAGTAAAGAAGAAGGCCACTTGTAAATCATGAAAGAGTGCACAAATGAACCAGTGATGACCGATCTGATCAGAGTAGCACGACCGGCCAGAGAGAGGGACTTGCCTTTCCATTTAGCAAATTTAGACAAGATCTTATCCGCAGTAGGTTGTAACACTGCCTTTGGAGGCTTACCCCTAAACAAAGGGACTCCCAAATAAGAAACGGAAGCTGCCCAATCTGTATACCAACCAGAGACTGCAAACTACCAATCCGAGAAAGGGAGACAGAAGATCCGAAACAAATGGAGGACTTACCCTAGTTAACCAATTGGCCTGAAATATCACCATAATCCCCAAAAGCACCCATGATATGCTTTAGATTCTTTTGAGTGCCTCTGCAAAAGATCAGAACATCATCTACATAGAGCAAATGAGTTGGAGCAAAAAAACCCATTGGGGAAGAAATTAGTAGAATCTGAGAAGAACCCACCATCCTCGTCAAAAATCTACTATGAAAGTCCTCTGCAATACCAAACAAAAGCGGAAAGAGCAGATCTCCCTAACGAACACATCTAGAGCAACAAAAATAACCCTTTAGGACCTCTTTCAATAGAACCAAAAGCCTAGATGAACGAAGAATGCCGTCTATTCAATCCACGAAAACATAAGTAAACCTAAAAGCCTGAAGCACTCTACAAAGGAAAGACCAATCCAGGGTGTCAAAGCCTTGCTGATAACAATCTTCATGGCCAAGTTACCCCTATAGCATTTCTTCTGCAACACATTCACACAGTCAGATGCCAAAGCAATACAATCCTCGATATGCTTGTCTCGAATGAAACCAAACTGCTGAGGAGAAATAATCTTGGCTGCAACCCAAGCTAAACGATCTACCAAAATCTTTGAAGAAATTTTGAACAGAAAGTTACTAAGCACAATCGGCAGAAACTGATCAACTAAAATCGAGTTCCTCAGCTTCGGAAGATGAACAATAAAGTTGGAATTGAGACTTGTGAAAATAACTCGAGTGATGAAAAAATCCTGAATAGCAAGGACCACGTCACTACCTATAACATCCCGAAATCTACCAGAAAACCCATTTGGCCCAAGGACAGAAGCAACATCTATAGCAAACCGTATCATGAATATCATCTGCAAATGGAATGCTAGTCAAAAAAGCGTTATCTACGACAGTCACCAAGCAAGGAATTACATCATCTACAATAGAGAAATCTCTCCCAACTCAAGAAACATTTGAGGAAAAGAGGTAAGAATAATAACTAATGATATGATCCCTGATGGTAGGCCAATCCTCCGAGAGAACCCCATTAATCGAAATGGCTGATATAGCATTACGATACTGCCTACGTCTGATAGAGGCATGAAAGAAAGATGTGTTCTGATCCCCATCACAAAGCCACCTAACTATGGATTGATCTTGAAAAAAGCACTCATGTCTATGTAATGACACATCCAGCTCAGAATGAACACTCGCCTCAGCCATAAAAAGATCATCTGAAAAACCCCGGTTATACAAATCAAGTTGAATAGAATGAAGCTCTGCAGACTTCTTAGTAATGGCAGAGTTAAGATCCCCGAAAACCTCCCAATTCCAAGTCTTGAGAGCCTTCTTCAAGCTCCTCGGCTTATTGATAACAACCTGGGGAGGCCTAACCACAACATGAGAGCTCCAAATTCTATGAACCATAGCTATAAAATCAGGATGCTCTAACCACATGCTCTAAAACCGAAACGGCTTATGACTAGAAACCTCAAAATTAGATAACCGAACCAGTAACAAACAATGATCAGAACAAATACGGGGAAGAGCCAAAGATGAAATTTCCCGCCAACAGGAAATGCAACCATATGAAACCAAAACTCTATCTAATCGTCTCTCAACTCTAATGCGGTTACTACGACCTCTAACCCAAGTGAATCACATGCCCTAAGAACGGATGCCAACCAAATCCCAATCCTCAATCATCGACCTAAAATCCTCACAAGAACCTCGGGCAGGAGAACGAGAACCCAAAGCCTCATGAGCACCCAGAACCGCATTAAAATCCTTAACAACCAACTAGGAAGAAGAAACCAAACTAACCATATCCCAAAGAGACTGCCAAAGCGACCTACGAACCATTACATAAGTGCTCGTATAAACAAAAGTGTACCAATGCACCTGAGAATCGATCAAGAACGAAACAGTAAGTTGTTGATCATGACAGTGAACTATCTGAGCATCAGGAAATGAAGCACACGCGAAAACCCAAATAGGCGGAATGAATCCACCCTTATCGTTCATGCCCACCAGACGAAGACCGAATGAAGACCAGAAACATGAAGAGATAGAAGAAAAATTCACCATAAGCTCCACAATACAAACCAAAGCAGGTCTATGTAATCGTCTCTCAACTCTAATGCGGTTACTACGACCTCTAACCCAAGTGAATCACATGCCCTAAGAACGGATGCCAACCAAATCCCAATCCTCAATCATTGACCTAAAATCCTCACAAGAACCTCAGGCAGGAGAACGAGAACCCAAAGCCTCATGAGCACCCAGAACCGTATTAAAATCCTTAACAACCAATTAGGAAGAAGAAACCAAACTAACCATATCCCAAAGAGACTGCCAAAGCGACCTACGAACCATTACATAAGTGCTCGTATAAACAAAAGTGTACCAGTGCACCTGAGAATCGATCAAGAACGAAACAGTAAGTTATTGATCATGACAGTGAACTATCTGAGCATCAAGAAATGAAGCACACGCGAAAACCCAAATAGGCGGAATGAATCCACCCTTATCGTTCATGCCCACCAGACGAAGACCGAATGAAGACCAGAAACATGAAGAGATAGAAGAAAAATTCACCATAAGCTCCACAATACAAACCAAAGCATGTCTATGTAAATGACACAACTCCATAAAACCCCGCCCCGGATCCCACGACAATTCCAAAAGAGAACATTAATCATCGGAAATCATCGGAGGAGCTCGGTATAAGGACTTTAAAGAAGCGAGCCTATGCTCAACCCCCAAAGCTCTCTAAATAACATCAACATCGGCTAACTCACCCTCCTCCATCTGCGAAGCCCATAAAGAATCTGCAATGAGGTGAAGTTCGACCAAAGATTCTGACAACGAACCTGAACTTTGAATTTGCACCCCAGGATCTACAACCAAAGAACAAGAAAAACCAGATCCATCTCGTAAACTACTCTGATCCATATTGACATTCGGAGCTGAAGACACAACTGCCTTCTCAGGTGACTGAGTGCTTGAAACCTTCTGAACCCTAACTTGTTGACGAGCCATGTGACAAGAACTAGAAGATGACCTAGATAAAATGGTAGAGACCATAGGGCAAACCTGATTGACTGCCAAAGAGCCCTAAACAACAATCCTTGAATCATGCACCGCCCCTACAACTAAATTGACAGAACTAATAGAAGGATCAACAATCAAAGAACTAGAAACCAGAACAGAATCAGTGACCCCACCATCAAATCCCGAAATTATTGGAGGAAACAAACTCGAAACCACCGCCGAAATAGCTGAGACAACAAACGAAGACGGATCCGAAGAAAGAACCAAACTAGTAGACGAAGTGGAACCCGAGATCAAATTAGACCCTACTGAAGTATGGATAACCACCGAATCTTGACCACTTAGATCTTGGTGAATAGCTGAAAAAACATTAGATAACGGGAGCTCTTCCTGAGGTGCAATAATACGGTGATAAATTGATTTAGAAGAATGGGTCCGAACAGGCTGAAAACCGTCATCCCTAAAAACTCTAGAATCTCCCGTTTTATCCTGGGTCGATTTTGCAAAACTAGTCATAAGAACCTTAGAAGACTTATTCAAACGACAAGAACTTGGCAAATGACCTAAAGAAGAGCAAGTGGAGCAAAAAGCCGGGAGATTCTCATACTCAACAGCTATAAAAGAACTATGAAATTCATCCCTCTCAAGCAACACTAAAGTAAGCAGCACTGATGACACATCCACATCAATTAGAACTCCAGCATAATGACCAAAATCCCTATCACTAGTAGCCTTGTCCAACCGTAATGGCACCCCAATCCCTCTAGCTCAGTCAGAAATAATTTTCGGATGCAGATATTCCCACAATAGATCAAAGAACCTAACCCAAACCTGAGCATTGGTGGACTTTTGTAGCGATGGGTTAAAATCCAAGACATAAGGCTGAAGGCGAAGAATACCTAGCTTCAGATGAATTGAACCTAACCCCCAAACAAGATTCTTCTCAATAGGAGACTTCAAAAGAATCTGATAATAGCCTCTCCCCAGAGATATAAGTCGCCAATCAGAATTCAGCATCCAATACTTGCTAAGTCTTGCCTTAAAATCCACAAGCTTCCAGGGCCACTCACCACTGGAAAGCACCACACGACCAATAAGGGGATTCCTACAAAACTCAAGACGGGCCTGATAAGCAACTAGATCCACCCAAACAGAAACATACCCCCCTGCTTAGAGGGCACTGATGGCACCAGTAAAGTCTCAACAGGAGAAGATTTGAAGAGACCCGTAAAAGACTTTGAAAGTATACAAACGTAGTTAAATAGCTTAAAGCATACTTAGATGGGGGGGGGGGGGGGGTGAATAGGTTTTTACGCCTTTTTCAATCCCTGATCAGCGCGAACGTGACAGTTCTAAAAACTATTGTAAATGATCGGACGTGCGAGTGTTTTCACCCTTCGCAAGTATATGAGTCGAACGAGTCGTATAGCGGTTAAAAGCAAGGGTATCGTTCCCACGAAGGAGGTATGGTACCTTAAGTCGGTCCTAGGTCTTAGATAATATATACAATATGTTTACACTAGATACATGCAAGAAAAGTAAATGGAAATGGTCACAAGCAAATTAACTAACTAATCTAAGATTACACTAAGAAAGCCTTAATCTAATTACCACTAAGTTAACTAAATCCAACAACAACTAAGGGTTGTCACTCCCTTAGGCAATTAACTAAATTATCACTAAGCTTACAAACTAAAATATCTAAGTTAACATTGACTAGCTAAACTAATTACCAACTCATGTAATGGTTATGCAAGAGTGGTAATGAGATATATTAGGGAAATGATGAATCATGCAATTATCCAATTACTAGTTGATAACAATTAAGCACTTCAATTATAGGTTAACTAAATTAAGCAAGGTTTGGATTAATCAAGTAAATCCTATTTTGCAAGTTAACAATTGATAATCAATTAACAAGCATATATCTATTAAAGCTGAAATCAAATGATATGTCCAACTAGTCTCATAGATAATAATACATTAATGCACCAATTCCTTAACATAACTATTTAATTACACATTAACAATAAATGAAGGAAATGAGAGAGACAAAAGAGACAACCCCATGATCTTTGTGTAGTCTTCAAGCTAGCTCAACTCCTCTTGCTTTCCCTAGCTCAGAATCAATGTGTGGATGCTTTGGATCGAGATTGGTAGCTGGAAAACCACCCTAAACACTAGTTACAAGCTAAGTGTAGTATGGTGTTCTGGTTATTCTAAGATATTGTAGGTTTATTGTAAGTAAAGTGAGTTTATTTGTGTGACTTTGGATATTAGGGATTGTGTTTAAGGTAACAAAAGAGGTATATTTATATGGGGAATGGTTTGGGCAAGGTTTGGACGTGCAAATCTCCTAAGTCGGTCGTTCCCACGGGTTTAGATCCCCTGTCTCGTGGGTTTGTGCTCGCCGGTGGAACTCGCGAAGGATAAATGGAGTTTGGCCGCGAGTTTGGACCTTCTGGACTGCGGGGATATTCCAGCGGCATGAAACTACGAAGTCTTGGCGAGTTTGGACGTTCTGGTTCGCAGGAAGGAAACCGATGGGATGAGCTTGCAAGCTTGCAAGCTTGCATTTCCATAGAGGTTTGGCTTCTTGGAGGAGAGAGAAAATGTGTGCATGAGAGGCTAAAAGTAGGTCCATTGTGACCGGAGGAAGGTGGGCTGCTAATCTGGGTAGAGAAACATCGAAAATGGGGCCGGAAAATGGCCGGAATTGGTCGGGTCAAAGGCCGGGTTGAAACGGGCCGGGTCGGGCCGGGTCGGGTCGGGTCGGGTCAGGTCACGCAAGTCGTGGTCGACCCGGCTGAAGCTTGAAGACGCTATGACATCAGCGTTGCATCACACTGACGCACGCGGCACCTAAAACAGCATCATTCTACTCGCTGATGTGGCGCTGATGTCTGCCTTGGCTGGCAAATTACAATCTTTACCTCTGACTTCTCTCCAATTCACTGTGTAAGGTCTTAGTTTATTGATTGCCTTATTTTGTAGACAAACCACATTTGGGGTTTTTGTAAGGGTAGATTAGGCTCTCAAGACCTCAAGAGAAGAAGCACCAAAGGTAAATTTCTAGTGCTTACTTTGCTTTGAAGAGATGTAGTTGCACACACACACAACACTTGCATAATTCGTATTCTTGAATGTTGTGTTTGTATTATGTGTGCATTATTGATTAATTAATCTCTCTTCTTGCATGAGTATATTGATTGCATCTTGTGATTATAATGATATATCATGTTAGGCTTAGGATGCATTTTCTTTACCTTTTTACCCTTGCACTTTTGTGTGTGGGCTTAAAAAGAGTGGGCTGTGCGCTGGTCGTCATGCGCCAGACCAGCGCAGCACACCAGCGCAGATCGCCCAGTGGTCTGTCGCTGGTCATCCAGCGCAAGCACACCAGTGTAAAACGCCCAGTGTTCTGCCGCTGGTGTTGTGCCCCTCTCCTGCGCTGGTCGACCAACGGCTGTGCAAATTTTGTCTCTGCGCTGGTCGTGCGCTTGTCCACCAGCGCACTGAGCACAATTAGGTGCGATTTTTCGAAACGACCTCATTTCACTTATGGCCTCTATATATATGTCTCTATGACTTTAGGTCACACAAGAGAGTTCAATATCAGATTTCATACTTAGGATATTTTTCAAAACAAGAAAAATACACAAAGAACTCATCTTTAAACACTCAAAGCTAATCCTTTTTGCAATCAAATTTCATATTCCATCTTCTATGCCTACATAGGATGGATCCATGCATGGTCTTGCATCATTACATCTACCTTGGTATGTTCTTCACTAATTTCATCTAATTTTAGTGTATTTCATATTAAGATTTATCTTTGATTACTTGTATGTCTTTAAATCATATGCTAAATACAAGATAGAGATTATTTGTGATGAATTGATTGAGTGTTGTATTGTGATAGAGATCTAGGTTTTTATAATCTTTGTTTATCTAAGCTTTTTGACATGTCTTCTAACTATTGATATCTAGGATTGCATTAATTGTCATTTCTTCATCCTAGATAAGCATATAAGGTTACCTAGCCTTGTTTGTTCTTTGAATATCATCATAGATTCACTTAGGTCACTTTATCTCTTCATTGAAAAGTAAGACTTGTGTAGCTTCCAGGATTAGGTTACGTAAACCACAAGCAATTGGACTAGGTTCACTTATACGGGGATTAGGTAGGTGTGTGATTATGTACAGGGATTATGTTGTAATTGTTTATACACATTTAGTGGATTCGAGGTTCGAGTGTGGCACATTTATTAGCCCGTGGTTTTTCCTGTCAGGGTTTCAACATAAATATCAAGTGTTATTTAATATTCCGTACATTTTACACTTGCTATTTTATATTGACTAGTTAGGGGTATTTTCGTAATCTTGACCATACACGAAAATTGGGTAAAATCGTATAAAATCTATTCACCGCCCCCCCTCCCCCCCTCTAGATTAATATTAAACACACATTGAGAACTTTCAATTGGTATCAGAGCAGGTTCCTAGATATACTTAGGTGATCCTTGCTCATTTTGGTGTCTTTTGCATTTGTGTGATTTTTTGTTCATTCATACATTTTGCATACATTTTGCATACATTTCATTCATTAATAAACACTATGAGTGGAAACGGTGGAAATGGTGGTGGCAACGAGGGTGCTTCTAGCACAAAGCCTCCACTTCTTACCGGGTTGAACTATTCCTCATGGATAGGAAAGATGGAATCCTACATATGTCAAATACACGACCGTGCGTGGATGGCGGCGGAGGATGGATATGATCTATTTATTATGACTCCTACGGGTGGAGGAGAAGATGTGTTGAAGCCAAAGGCTCAATGGAGTCCACAAAAATTCGAGGTTTCATGGTGGAATAGGAAGGTTATGCACGCCAATCTTTATGCAATGGATGAAAATCAGTACAAGCTAATTCAGAACACTCAGATTGCGAAAGTGGCTTGGGACATCTTACAAGTTGCACATGAAGGAACCGAGGTGGTGAAGGAATCCAAGCTTCAAGTCCTCCAAACTCAATTCGAGTTACTTAGGATGGGAGAGGATGAATGCTTTAATGACTTCGAAATCAAATTGATGGATATCATTAATCAAAGTCACCAACTCGGAGACCAGTATTCAGATAGGAGAGTTAAGTAGAAAATTATGAGGTCTCTCCCCGATAGGTTTGAATCCAAGGTAACGGCTTTAGAGGAGAATAGTGGATACAAGGATATGAAGCCGAGTGAGGTGATTGGGAGACTTCTAGCTTATGAGTCTAGGAAGGGTCCTATCTCCATACCTCTTAAAAAGCAAAAAGGAATTGCTTCGAAAGCCTCTAAGAATGAAAAGGAGGCAAAGAATGACTCGGACGAAGTCAATTTTACGAAAATGCCCCTACTAGTCAAAAATACAAACAAGTGTAATATGGTGCGGAAATTAAATAACACTTGATGTATATGTGGAAACCCAACCACTGGGAAAAACCACGGGCTGTATAGTGCACCACACTCGAACCTCGAAATCCACTAATTGAAATGGAGTTTACAACCTATGTAGACCTCGTCTAACACTCCGGTCAATAACCCCCCATTTCTACCACGCAGGCCTTTAAAAGTGGCTCTAGTCCAATTGCTTAAGGCTTAAGCAATCTTAGCCCCAAGACTTAATTCTCAATTAAGAGATTATGCAACCTATGTGAATATGTATGAATATTCAAATAACAAACAATGCCAGGGAACCTTAGATGCTTATCTAGGATGATGATATAACAATTAAATCAATTCTAGATATCAAGAGCTAAATGACATGTCAAATAGCTTAGCTAATCAAGATTAAGCAAAAACCTAATTAGCTATCACAATACAACACTCAATCAATTCATCACAATCAATTCTCTATTCTTGTATTTAGCATATGATCTAAAACATACAAGTAATTTAAAGAGATGGCTTGATAGTAAAAATACTAAAATAAGATGAAGTTAATCAAAATCTTACCAAGCAAGTTGTGAAGATGCAAACTTATGCATGGATGCATTCTATATAGTCATAGAAGATGCAATATGAAATTTGATGCAAAAAGGATTTGATTTGAGTGGTTAAAGGTGAGTTCTTGATTTGATTTTCTTTTTCATTTCTCTCTTTGAAGTTTAGGGTTCTAAGGAGTAAAAGAACTTATTCAGATAATGAGAAAGTGAGATATTTATAGACATCAAGAACAGGGCATGTGGAAAGACAATTTTGCCCCTGAAACGCACCGATCGGTGGTTTCAATCGGCGGCTAGGCCACCGATCATAACCGCCGAATTGAGCCCGAGAAGAACAGAGTATCAACGGCGGTTTCATTCGGCGGTTTCGAAACTGCCGATTAAACCATAGAATCAAACCCGAGAGAATAAATCGATTAGGTATGAATGGCGGTTTCGAATGGCGGTCGTGGCCGCCGATCGTAACTGCAGAATTGCTCCGGACACTTCTGGATGCAAACAACAGTTTCATTCGCTGGCCAGGCCGTTGATCATAACCGCCGATCACCAACAGAGGGAAAACCAAGGAGAAACCAAGGGCATTCTCCGTGGGCGGTCTTCGCGAAAAACCAAACAAATTCTTGTACATACGCGGACGTTTACGAACACTATCGGGAAACGAATTACAAAGCACAAATGCACACAATAGGATATCAATCAAAGTGTTAGTGTGTAAAGTGACATGTGAAAAGTATACATACAAATGCAAGTATGTTAAGTGTGTGTGTGTGTGTGCATTCTAAATCTCTTCAAAGGAAAATAAACACTAGAAGTATACCTTTGGAGTGCTTGTCCCTTGAGGTCTTGGAAGGGCCTTCGAGCTTGAAGTTCAATCACCTAAACTACCCTTACACAATAAACCCCAACATGTGGTTTGTCCACGGAATAAGCCAATCAAGATATGGGAATCCTTACAGATTCAACCAAGGTACACTCACTCTCTTTTATGATAATATGAGTGCTATTAATATTTCCAAGAATCCGGTACAACACTCTAGGACTAAGCATATTGTCATCTGTCATCACTTCATTAGAGAGCTTGTTGAAAATAAATGCATAGTACTTGAACATGTAGATACTAATGATCAACTTGCGGACCTATTTACTAAACCATTAGATTCTACTCGATTTAAAACACTTAGTAGATCTATTGGAATTTGTCTCGTGGAGTGATGAGTTTTGATGATTGACCCCATATGGGGTCAAGCAAAGAGAGCTATTTTGCATACTTGTCACATGCAAAAATTTGAAATATTTTATCCTTCTTTATTTAATTGCTTGAGTAAGCTTGGTTGCACATATGTATATATGTTTCCAATTCAATAAGTGTGAACCTTGCTTGACTATAATCCATGTCATATTTATGTTCAAACATGCATTTTTGGACTAGGAGATCTACATAGGAAGTATGATTTGAATGACCTATAGTTATCTCCATGACATGATGATTCTTTTATAACATGTAAATGTCAAATGAAAAGGCATGAAATTCAAAATGACATGCTCATATGAAAAGCATGAATTGATGATTGCGTTCTAAAATGCAAAACTTGTGTGAAAAGCTTATGAGACTTCAAATGAACAAAGGATCTTGTATCCGTTTAAAGGATTTTAAAATCTAAATGTCTCTCTTTCTTTATTAGTTGAACATGGCTACTATCATACGGGTTTCTCACCCGAAAAAATCAAATAGGGTGCAAAAAGCCGCTCATGTCATGTTTCGCTTATAAAGTTGGATATAGTGCTCTAAAATTGAAATCAATGAAATCTCTATATCCTTGCTTTACTCCTGACAATGGTGAAATTGGTTTGAATTCCTATTAGAAACCTTTGTCATTTGCTTTGTCAAATACCATTGTATTTTGCACTTGAATGCTACATGTCTTGTATGCAAAGCATTTTTGATTCACACATTTTTCTTTTAATAAATCTCCTTGTTTCTCTCCAATTATTTGAGATGCATAAAGTGACTTATATGATTATGCAAATATCTTGTATGCTACTATCTCTCTTTGCTAGAAGTAACCCGGTTGGGGACTACTCCTTTACCTATATCATGACAAAAAGGGGGAGTAGAATGTGGTAAGGGGATTTGTTAATTGTAAGTAGCAATTGTGCATATTAGGGAGAATACATATTAAAGGGGAGTAATCCATTGAGGGGAAGCATTGCATTGCACATTTATTTCTTAATGTTGCATGTTTTCTGAATTGAAAAATTATATAATACAAATGCTTGTTTTAGCTTCACACGATCACCTCACATACACTTGCTTTGGAAGTGTAATCTTTTTGTTTTGAAGGTTTGATAATTCTACAAGAGATTGAAAACTTGAAGTTTTATTTTCTTATCTCTTTGTAATGTAGAATTTCATTGCTATCCTGTAGCTTCAATTATGTTGTGAGGATCTATGTGAGTGGTGGTTTTGTCACGAAATAGCCAAATGGGGAGATTGTAAGGTCTTAGTTTATTGATTGGCTTATTTCGTAGACAAACCACATTTGGGATTTTTGTAAAAGTAGATTAAACTCTCAAGACCTCAAGAGAAGAAGCACCAAAGGTAAATTTCTAGTGCTTACCTTGCTTTGAAGAGATGTTGAAACAAATAATAGAACGGTGTGTATAAAACTATCTAGAGGGGGGGGGGGGGGGTGAATAGATTTTAAGCTTTTTACCCAATTTTTCGTATTAGTCCAAATTACGAAATTACCCCTAAATAGATAAAGCAATAAATCAAGTATAAAATGTGGAAATTAAATAAGACTTGATTTTTACGTGGAAACCCTCACGGGAAAAACCACGGGCTAGTAAGTAAGCCACACTCGAACCTCGAATCCACTAAATGTGTAAAACGATTACAAACTAATCCTGGAAGTAATCACACACCTACCTAATCCCGGTATGAGTGAACCTAGTCCAATTTGCTTTCGATCTAAGCAACCTAATCTCGGATGCTACACACAAGACTTACTTTCTCTATGAAGAGAATAACAACCCTAAGTGAATATATGATATTCAAAATGCAACATAGAGCAAGGGAAACCCTATATGCTTATCTAAGATGATTAATATGCAATTAGAGCAATCCTAGATATCAAAACTAAATGACATGTCAAATCAAATAGTTTAGCTAATCAAGATTAAGCACAAAACCTAATTAGCTATCACAATACAACTTCTCAAACATACATCATACTAATCTCAAACTTGTATTCAAAGTATATAAAATAACATACAAGTAATTAAATGAGATTGCTTGTTAAGAGAAACACAAAATATGTAAGATATTAGTGAAAAGCTTACCAAGCAAAGTATGATGAAGAATACATACAAGATGTCATCTAGATGATCAAGGATGATGCTAGATGATGATTGATGATCATGGAAAAGTGTTTGAGTAAACTAAAATTGAGTTCTTTGGAATTTTTCTTCTCTTTGAAAAATATCCTAAGTATGGAATCTGAATATGAACTCTTGTGATTGACCTAAAGTCAAAGAGGCATATATATAGGGGGCCAAAACAAAGTGTGGTCGTTTTGATAAGTTTGCCTCAAAATTGCCTTGGGCGCTGTACGTAGAGCGCCTCTTGTACAGCGCCTGTACAGTGCCCCTACTCTGTTCTCACGGGAAAACAGAGCGGCGCTGTACGTAGAGCGCTTTGTAAAGCGCTTTGTACAGCGCCTGTACAGCGACCCAACAGCGACCGAATTAAATCGATCAGGTCTGAACAGCGCTCAATGGGCGCTGTTCGTACATCGTTTCTGTAGAGCGCTTTTGGGAGCGCCCAATGCAAAAATGCAATCTTAAGTCTAAGCATGACAATGCAATTGGATATGCAAGATGCAATCAAACTAACATGCAAGAAGAGATGTTAATGAACATTAATGCACAAAAATAAGACACACAACATACAAGTATTAAACATATGCATGAGTTGTGAGTGTGTGCAACTATCTCTTCAAGACAAGTAAGCACAAAGAAATATACCTTCGGTGCTTATCAACACGAGGTCTTCAAAGGGCTTCGAACAATAAACCCAATACCTAGGCTACCCTTACAAAGAACCCCAATATGTGGTTTGTCCACGACATAAGCCAATCAACAAATGGGAACCTTACAATCTCCCCCTTTGGCTATTTCGTGACAAAACCACCACTCACATTGATTCCTCACATTAAACTAGAAACAACGGGATAATATAGATTTTCTACAATACAAAGAGATAAGAAAATAAACTTCAAGTCTTCAATCTCTTGTAGAATAATCAAGCCCTGAAAAGAAAGTTTCTAACATTTCCAATACAAGTAAAAGGTGAGATGAATCAAGTGAGAGCAAAAACAAGCATTTGCATTTTAAAAGATTAGGCACAACATTATGAAATGTATGTGTATGCAATGCTCCCCCTCAACGGGTTACTCCCCCTTAACGAATGTTCTCCCCAATATGCACAATTGCCTCTATTTTGCAACTCCTCTTACCATATCCTACTCCCCCTTTTTGTCATGATATAGGCAAAGGAGTAGTCCCCAACCGGGTCACTCATAGCAACGAGAGAAAGAAGCATGCAAGATATTTGCATATATATATAAGTCACTTTATGCACCTCAATTAATTGAAGAGAAACAAGGAGATTTATTTGAAAGAAAATGTGTGAATCAAACATGCTTTGCATACAAGACATGTGGCATTCAAGTCCAAAATACAATGGTATTTGGCAAAGCAAATGACAAAGGTTTCTAATAAGAATTCAAACCAATTTCACCAATGTCATGAGTAAAGCAAGGATATAGAGTATATTGATTTCAATTTAAGAACAACTCTATCCAACTTTATAAGCGAAACATGGCATGAGCGACTTTGCACCCTTTTTGATTTTTCCGGATAAGATATCCGTATGATAGTAGCCATGTTCAACCAATAAAGAAAGAGAGACATTTGGAATGTAAATTCCTTTGAACGGATACAAGATCCTTTAATAATTTTGAGTCTCATAAGCTTTCACACAAGGTTTTGCATTTTAAGAATATGCAATCATCAATTCATGCTTTTCATGTGAGCATGTGATATGAATTTCATGCTTTTTCATTTGACATTAGCATGTTATTAAAGAATCATCATGTCATGGAGATAATCATAGGCCATTCAAATCATACTTCCTACATACATTGAATGTGTTACCAATTTTAGCCTCGCAATTTTACTGACAAGAACTCTTGGGAGGATATCAATAAAATTACATTGAATGTGTTACCAAGATCTCGACCCTCAATTTTCTCTCACGAAAATCCCTCCTTGGGGAGTAGATCTCGTTTGAGTCCATTGTCTAGTCTATCCTTGTAAGGAAGTATGTTGCTAAATTCCATTCATGGACGCCCCTTAGGGGGATTACCAATAAATAATAAAGCTCAACTAACCTTGGAGGCCATAGGTGTTACAAAACACCTTCTCCCACTCAATTATTTAAGGCGTGTGATTAAATCCCATAGAATGATTTACCAAGTTATCTAGATGCCAATTTAGATACCTAAATCATTCAATGCATGTTCATACCAAAAGAGATATATGAGTGGCACTCTTATTCTATATATCATGTTATCATACAATAACAAATATTGTAATATTTATGCAAAAAATAAATAGCAACAATTTTGGTCCATCCTAGAAAAGCAAGTAAATTACAATTGTTTAGGAATACAAGATCTTCAAGTGGCCATCAACCATACGCCTATCCCTCGGCTTCCTCCCATGGGCGAACACACCCCACAACCCCACAACCCCACAAAGGGGCTGCTGTGCGCAGCCCATGAGGCCACATAGGGCTGCCGTGCGCAGCCCACCAAGATTTGGGCTTGCCATGCGCAGCCCAATCCACTCCTAGGGTGCGCACGGTGCTCGTTCTTGGTTCCGGTTGCTTCCTTTTTCTTCAAGTCTTCGAATCTTCATTACTCGAACATACTACAGCAGTATTTAAACTAATAAAATACTGCAGTATTTTTTTTTTTTTATTATTCACTGCAGTAGTTTTACAAAAAAAAAAAACACTGCACATAAAATTAAATAAAAAAACTGCAGTAAAATTACTGCACTAAAAAAATAAAATTAAAAGAAAACCTAGCAACTACCAAGAAGGAATTATGGCGATGATAGACCACCCTTCTTGTTACAATTCCATAACAAAAATTACATTGAAAATCTAGGACCAAAATCGAGCAATAACAATCCACATAATAAAATAATAACATATATAAATCCATACATTCACATGTAATTATATATGCGAATACCTAGAGTGCCATCTCTTTCTAAACATGCATAATCACAATAAAAAGAAATCGATTCACGTATATATACGTTAATTAATTAAAAGGGTACAACTTGGCTCTGATACCAATTGTAGGGAAAAATCGAGTCAACGCAGCGGAAGCGAGACTAAAATCGAGTTTAGTATAGTTTAAAATTTTTCCATAATTTGAACCTTAACCCTCTAATTAATTAACATATAATACTAAAGATATCATACCTTTGTCGCGTGATCCGATTGACATTGCGTCGATGGTAATCCGCAAGATCTTCCAATCCAATCACGAACGTGAATCACCTAGGAGCGTGGTCTCCCTTCTCTTTGAATTGTGTACCTGAGGATGGATTAACAAAACTTTTTCTTTTTCGTTAGTCACAACAAATTCCAAGAGGCTACAAAGAATGTTCCGGTCACTTTTGAATTCACAATCATTAGATCGAAACTCGCGTGAACCTTATTCAAAATTGTGCACAAAACCTTTTGATGTAAAAGTAACTAGTGCACTATCGAAATAAGAACAAACTTGTCTCTCTATTCCTCTTGGCCGAAAATCGCACTAGTCTAAGAGTTGGATTCTATTTTTCTCTAGCAAAAGAAAAAACTCTCTCAAGCAAGAACTAGCAATTAGGGTTACCGAATCCTCTTGCCTCATATCTATATTTGGTGCCCGAATTCAATTTCCTATTAATATATATATAAATCCTAAAAGTGCACCGAATTCTTCTTTCCTTATATTATATAAGTGAGCAGAATTCTGCACTTTCATTATATATATATTTATTAACCAAATTCTGCACTTAAATAACTTACATGTATATCATACATACATATATTTGCATGCCGCATGCATATATGTATATATATTCCGCATGCATTTATGTATATATATTCCTTGCACATGTATTCATGCATATATATCACTTGCATTCCGCATGCATATATGTATATATATTCCGCATGCATTCATGCATATATAATCTATATATTCCACATGCATATATATAAAATACAAACCCTAATCCAACTCTTTAGTGTATTTGTGACTATATAAAAGACTTCCTTATTTGACTAGATAAATAAATCCCTTATTTATCTACTTACCAAATAAAGTCTTTTATTTTAATTATACTACCACAATAGTATACTACTAAGAAACATATTTCCTAGTCAGAAAAAGATTTTGGTTCTTAATTAAATAATTAATCAATCAATTAATTAATTCTCATTTAATTAAATAATAAAAATAAAACAATATAATATCATATATATATCTCGGCCATGTGCCATATATATTAATATATCTATATATTGTTTTTCTATTTTATTAAATCCATTGGACCTTAATAAAAGGCCCACATGTGAACTAGGCCCATTCTTACTAAAAGAAACAAGTCCACATGCCTTAATACAATTCTAGATGGACCCATAATTAGTCCGGTAGAATATATCAAGTGATTCATGCAAGTACGTGTGGATTGGGGATCTTGGCGGGCCTATCTAAATTTAAGCTCCAATAGACATAACCCAATCACAATCAACAAATGATTCACTTAGGTTCAATCAATTAATTTTAGTTCATTCCACTAAAGAACTAAAATTGCACTCTTAAATAAAGATGGAATAAGTAAATATTTCTCATTCGTACCCTAGACAATCTTATTGGAGATGGTGTATCCTCGTGAAGAATATCAGTAATCGCCAAAAGCTCATAGACCGCCTATAGCTCTCCAAGTTACCATATTTACTCATATGACCACATTTTGAACTTGGATATTTTGACTTGTCCAGAAGCCATGTTTCAATAGACTCTATTGAAAACTTAACGTTAAGATTCAATATCCAATACCTCAAAACATCCATATGATGATATTCTACTCTCATTTAATAAATGGAGCCACGATGTCCATATCTATAAATGAAGTCCTCTATCGATTAACAAATGAATATCACCAAACTATCGAGGATAGACTATGCTATATAATCGTACTCATTGGTAACTCAAATGATACCACTTGCAACCATAAGTCCATCATTTATCTCAGGATTAAGATAGACTCTCCGATTGTCCTGATAATGAAAAGACTATTATCTATTGACGGTTCTAGATAAAGTATTTCATTGTGATCCAGTTCAATGCACCCAGTGCACTAGATTCTTTTACTCGAAGACCCTCCGATGATTTCAGACTCATCATAACTCATTTGATCCCACTCAAATGCTAGCAAAAGAATTCTACAACTTTAACAAGATAAAGGTGCCCAACCTTTAACTTAAGTTGTGAACATTATTCAAGACTAACTAAAGAATTGTGTCTACCTCATACATATCCAGATGTACGAACAATTCTTCTTTTCTTATAGTCTTTTGACCTTATGATTATTTACTTTTGCCAATTATAATAATTGAACTATAAATGCTATAAGATTTGTTAAACCAGAAATCACATTATTAATATGAATAGATTGTCAAAAACACTATTACACTCTTGCTATTGAGCATAATCCTAACAGGTACTCTCCCCGAAGACAAGAGAACGGCACAGAGGGTGAGAAGACAGGCACCTCGGTATCTCATTATTAATGGCTCGCTTTTTTGAAGAGGATTCTCTCTACCATACCTTAGGTGTGTCAGCCCCCCACAGACGGAGCAAATCCTCCAGGAAGTCCACAGTGGAACCTGCGGTAGCCATTCCGCCGGAAAAAACCTAGGCCACCGAATAACAAGACAGGGGTATTATTGGCCGACCCTCTTCAAGGAATCGAAAGCACATTTTGAGTCATTTGATCGCGCCAGAGGACCGGCCCAATCCCTCGTTTGCCAGCAGAAACGTTAACCCCTATGTCCTCACCCTGGCCCTTCGCCAGAATCGGGGTCGATATCATCGGGCCCCTACCTAGGGGAACAGCCGATAAGAGATATGCGGTAGTTGCAATTGATTATTTCACTAAGTGGGTTGAAGCGGAGGCTTTGAAACACATCACCGAAGCCAACACAACGAACTTCATCAAGCACTCTATAATTTTTAGATTCAGAGTACCTCACACCCTGGTGGCCGATCATGGGACGCAGTTCGATAATAACAAACTCCGGAAAGTATGCTCGGATTACAATATAAACCTGAAACTAGCCTCACCATCCCATCCCCAAAGTAATGGTCAAGTTGAAGCTGTTAACAAAACCATAAAAACCCTCCTCAAAAGGAAACTACAGGCCCGAAAGGGCTGCTGGGTAGAAAAACTCCCAGAGGTTTTATGGGCAATCCGTACCACCCCACACTCAGCCACAGGAGAAACCCTTTACTTATTAACATTCGGTACCGAAGCAGTTATACCTACCGAAACCAATATTCCAACGAGAAGAGTGTCAGCTTACACCCCGAGTGACAATGAAACTGAACTCCGATCATGTCTTGAAGAATTAGAAGAAAGAAGGGACCTGGCCAGGATCCGAACTGCTCATCACTAGCAGAAGATAGCCAAGTATCATGACAAAAGGACTCGAATCCGAAGGTTCAATCCGGGGGACCTGGTCCTGAAAAAGATCCTGTCATCAATAAAGACAACTTCCTCAGGTAGTCTGGGGGACAAATGGGAAGGCCCTTACATTGTTGACTCGGTATCCATGAAGGGCGCCTATAAGCTGAAAATGAAAGACGGCACGCCTCTAAAGAACCCATGGAATGCAGACCACCTGAAGAAGTACTACCCGTGATAGTCTACAGAATGCACCGTAAGAAATCCTGTTCGATAATTTGCATGTTCGGTAATTTTTTCAGCCTTTTGAATTTTCAGTTTTAGTTTACATTTTCGGCTAGAACCTCATTCATTTAATTGAATAAAAGACTTCGAAAGGAGCACGAAAGACTCCGAAAGGAGCACGAAAGTCTCCACCCCCATAGGAGCAGAAAAGACTCCGAAAGGAGCACGAAAGTCTCCACCCCTATGGGAGCACGAAAGACTCCGAAAGGAGCATGAAAGTCTCCACCCCCCATGGGAGCACGAAAGTCTCCGAAAGGAGCACAAAAGACTCCGAAAGGAGCATGAAAGACTCTGAAAGGAGCACGAAAGTCTCCACCCCCATGGGAGCACAAAAGACTCTGAAAGGAGCACGAAAGTCTCCGCCCCCCATGGGAGCACGAAAGACTCCGAAAGGAGCATGAAAGTCTCCACCCCCACGGGAGCACTGAAAGACTCCGACACGGAATACTTAAGCTAAAGCCGGTGAGGAACACTAAAGTTAGCATCAATATGCGAAGTTATATTATTGGTGTTCACAAAATATTTAAAACAAAACTCCGAATTATCACAGTTGGCGAAATAAACAAACATAATCATAAGTATACCGGTGAAAATATAAATTCCGAATATATATATGTGCTGCAAAAGTATTCGATTACAAAACGCGGCCCAAGGCCGACAAAATCACCGGGACAACTCCCCGATATGTCTAATCAAATAAAATAAAATGATATAAATAAAATCTGAATGAGAGGTAGTGTCCTCGGAAACCAATTACGCCTGGCCCTCACTCACTTCTCAGATGCAGGATTCGCGACGAACCTCTCGTTGTCAGTAGACACTGCCTCAGGTTCTTCCTCCGATAATGGCTCCTCGAGAAAGTCCTCGGAGATATCCTTGATAGGATCGCCTTGATTTCTGACCCGAGACTCGGTCGCCTTTGCAACATCTGCATCAAATGCGGAGAAGTCGAAGTCAGGATAAGCTCGGAGTAGTAAGGTCCTCACATCCTTGACCGCCGTGTCGAACGTCTTTTCCTGTATCTTTGAGAATTCCTCGGAATTGACAAATATGTTCACGGCGTTGTCAGCGAGGTCTTCCTTCATACCCCGGATAGACTCAGTCGCCCTCTTCAATCGCTCCCGGTAATCACAAAGCTTGGTATGCTTGTCTCTGCAGCAGGCCTTCACCTTCTGGTATGCGGAGGAAATCTCTCCGACCATGGCTTTCTGCGATTCCAGGGCTGCTGTTGACTCCCGGAGCTTCTTCTCCACCTTCTCTTTCTCCTTCTGCATCTTCTCATACCTCGACTTCGCATCTCCATATCTCTTTTCCATATGAAGGAGATTACCGATTGCCTGAGAATCAATAGTTGGAAACTGTCATCCGAGGCGCCTCATTTATAATGAATGCCAAAAAATAATACGCCCACGATACCGAAAGCAAATAACATTACCTGCAGAAGATTGGCTTGTCCATGTCGGATCCTGTCGACATTCGACATCTTTCCGTACACCGATATCTCTCCGCTCCTCAGAAGATCCTTCCCATGGACGTAGAGGTACTCCACGCCAGTTTCAGGGTTTATGGGCTTCGTGCTGGACCCAGAAGCCCGAGAAGAGGGATACCTAAAGTAATTCGGGGGAGATGTTGTATCCTCCTGAATGTCCTTATTCATAGGAGTATCCTCAGGCATATCCCTATCGGAGTCCACTAGCTCCATATCGGTCGGGGGACCACCACTGGGACCCCGACCTCCAGGTCTAAGGGGGATGGCCTGCGCAACCCGCTCAGAGGCCCCCCCAGCCGCCACTGTTACCGAGGATCTACCAACTCTTGTCCTCAGAGGAGAGGTACTTTCGAAGATCTCCTCATCGGCAACCAAGCTAGGACCCTTAAGGAGCATCAGCTTCCTTTTCTTCTTTTCCTCCTTGCGCTTTTCAGCGCCGCCTTTCGCCCTATCAGCCATCTTCTCCTTGGCCTTCACGGTGATTTTCCCTGCATAAAAGCGACAGAAAATAATGATGTGACAAGTGTCTCGATTTAGGTACCAGAGGGCAGATAATAACAGAACACGGAAACCCTTACTCTTCTTAGATAAGGCCTTCTCAACCTTTTGCCCTCTCGCCTCCATAAGATTCGGAATGAAACCGAGAGCGTGTAACCTCCGATCGTCTAATAGGTGGTCCACGTGCCTTCCTTCAGGAGAAACACGACAGGCGTCCGACACGTGCCTTCGCTCTACCGGAGATAATTCCTCAAAGGTAACGCGTTCCCACGGAGCTATAAAAAAGAGGAGCACCCAGATAAACACAACAAACTAAAATGAAACTAAAATGACAAACACCGATGATAAACCTAAGGAGACCCCAAACACCTGGGATATTGAACACCGAACGAACCTTCTGTGGACGACCACCAAGCTGCAAATCTTTACCCCATTCGCCTCTAGCAACGAACCAAGTCTTCTTTCATTCCTTATTTGAGGAAGGTAGCTCGGTGATCAGAGGTTCACCGTCTTGCTTGTCACAACAAGCAAGAGCCCATCAGCCATCACCCCTAGATTTATGGGAGTACAGCCGGTAGCAGTGCCCAATCTCCGTAAATGTTGGATCCGGATATCCCATGCCTCTCCATAATGAGTACATCTCGATCACTATCCTCCAAGCGTTCAGATTCAATTAGGCCGGAGCAATCCCTATTTCCCTCAGAACCCTCCGAAGGTACGGTTGTAATGGTAACCTAGCACCAATTTCTAGAAATGCTGGATGAAAAGACACCGATCTTCCTTCGGGATTACTCGCTCTCTCCCCTTCTCGAGGAACCCTCATGCCCACAGATCGGGGAATTGAAAACTCAGTAGCCAGTCGGTTAATCTTTCTCGCATCCACTTTATTTTCCCTAATAAGGTTTATCGCAAACCTCGTATGATCTATTTCCTCCCGAACAAAATCTTCGGACTTATATCCCTCCCGAAGTTCTTCAGTGCCAGGGTCTGCCACGGGTTCTTGTGCGCCTTCCCACATCTGTTGGACTTCGGGACTGCCGGCATCTTGCATGTCTACATCACCGAAAGCACTCTGGGTGCTGCTCTCTACGGAGACTCTACTTGACGTAGACTCCAAAGAACTAGATTCTGAGCTCGACGAGAGTATGGGACTCGACGCCCTAGCCTTACGAACCATCGGTAGATTCAACTGTAAAGAGAAACAAGAAAATAGACGAGAGTCAAACTCGGAGACTAACCTGCTTCTTCTCCCTTTTTCTTTTGCACTCCCTCAGGTACCGAAGACGCTCTGATCAATCGAAAAGACACAAGTAGAGAGCTATGGATGACCTTACACCACTATTTATAAGGACCCTCAGAACAGTACACGAGGCGTCGCGAATTGTCCTCTCACGGCTCGACAACTGTACGCCGCCTCATCTCAGCAGCCACGTGGCACCCACATGGCACCCACTCACTGACCGCGAACCGGGCTAACCTCAGACCGGACAGGCCCCAAGCGAGTATCTGATATTAACGACAAACTCTAATTCCGAACCCACAACCGGTCTTACACACCGATTTATGTGCTCGGGGGGGAACTGTTGTACCCGATTGTGAACTTCTTCAAACTCTGATTATTTCTCTCCTCCCCTGGGTCGAAGGTCTGATAATATTTCTCGGAGTGTAATTCCTAATACTGTTTTCACTCGGGCTCTTATTCCACCGACAATTAAACACTGAAGGTACATTCGGAGGGTGATATTTATGACCATGTCGTACCTAACCGTGCAGAGACAACTGTCGGACTCGACCATTGAGCCCTCGACACGTGCCTGAGGTGTCAGAACCTGGGCTATATAAACCCTCATTTTTACCATCAATGGCAATTTTTGAATTCTTAACCTAACATTCTCTAAAAGAGAAAGACATTGTGTAATCCCTTGAGAAGTGGGAGTTTACTTCTACATCAGTTAATAAAAATCATAGTTTGCTTCATTCTTTTACTTTCGAACATACATATACAAGTACTTTAACCCCGTAAACGAAGGTTCATTTTCGACCCTAACAGTAACCAACATATGATCTACTCTCTATTGGAGTCTATGTCTACACAATCCTTATTGGAAGAAACAAAATCCCTCAATGATGCGAAACCACCATATATTGTACTCCATACCAAACCAACTTCATTGGATGATTAGAAATTCCCCAAGCATGCATACACATCCCATATACCACACTCTATTGGAGTCTATGTCATACCAAATGCCCGGGCCTACCAATAATGTAGCCAACTCCCTATCCAAGGCACTCATGCCTCTAGAGAGCCTCCCATGCATAGCTATCCGGACCTTCCCGATCCTAGCCATGACTTCTTGCTTAACTATCCGAGTCCTCCCAACTCTGGTCAAGACTTCTTGCTTGGTTATCCGGACCTCATGTTCTAACCATGTCTTCCTTGCTTAACTATCCGGACACCTTGTCCTAGTCAAGACTTCATGCCTTTTACAAGGACTTCCTAGTGTGATCATGTGAATGCAAATGATGCAAACAATCAATTCATCATAAAACATGTGATCAATACATTCCGTGGAACAACTAAACCTAAACAAGTGAGAACACAAGTAATATAGCTAAATGCAAAACATGAATTAAACCTAGAGCATGTGAAAACACCTAACACAAAAGCTCCTAGTTTAATTCACACAAATAACACTTATATAAATCATAATCATGAAGCACATATTCAAGATGTTACAAACATACACAAAAATACTAGAATCATAAAACGTATTCAATGAATATTCTAGCCAATGATTTAGAGCAAGGATATAATGATAAATCAATTAAATCCTAGATGTCTCTAGAAACACATACACAAGCATTAATCTTAGATATTATCAATCAAAGGATCAAAGCACATTTTAAGGATAATTAATCATAAAATGGTTCAATCAAGTCACAAATAATCCTAGATATCAATCTAATCACAAGACAACTCTCAAACATGTGAAACACCTAGAATCCAAGAAACTAGTTCACATATGTCTCTAATTAGATTTTTGATTATGATTGATTGTGAAGCTATCTTTCTCAATAGCATTTACCATACATATACATACATATAGAATAAGAAACCCCAAGCAAACACGAGCTGGTTAGGTTGTGATGGTGAAACCACTCGAAAACTCGATCAAACAGCTGTAGAGTACCGGAATACCTACAATCTCTAACTTGAATCAACCAATTCTGACTTCGTATGAGAAAGTTATGGTGTTTAGAAGGTGAGAAGAAGTTGAGAAACAATTATGGTGTGAGATTTTCTAATTTTTTCTTCCTAAAATGAATGGGAGGTAAATGAAGAATTTAAAAGAGATGAAAGAGAGGGAGATGACGAACTGTAAGGTTCCCATTTGTTGATTGGCTCATTTCATGGACAAACCACATGTTGGGGTTCTTTGTAAGGGTAGCCTAGGTATCGGTTTTATTGTTCGAAGCCCTTTTGAAGACCTCATGTTGATAAGCACCAAAGGTAAATCTCTATGTGCTTATTTGTCTTGAAGAGATAGTTGCACACACTCACAACTCATGCATATGTTTAATCCTTGTATGTTGTGTTTATTTGTGTTGTGCATTAATGCTAATTTTCATCTCTTCTTGCATGATTAGTTTGATTGCTTATTGCATTGCCCATTGTCTTGTCTTGCATAACATTGGATTTCATGCATTACAAAGGGCGCTGTTCTGAACAGCGCCCACAAGACCTGATGCAAAAATGGTCTTTTTAATGCATCAGGTCTGATGCATTTTGGATGGGCGCTGTACGAGCGCTGTACAAAAGCGCAGTTCGTACAGCGCCCCGATTAAGACCTGATTGCAATTGTGTTTTAAATGCATCAGGTCTGATGCATTTTGAGTGGGCGCTGTACGAGCGCTGTACAGAAGCGCTGTTCATACAGCGCCACTCTGTTTTCCCGAGAGAACAGAGTTGGGGCGTTGTACAGGCGCTGTACAAGAGGCGCTCTACGTACAGCGCCCAAGGCAAATATTACGCCAACTTATCAAAACGACCACACCTTGATTTGGGCCCCTATATATATGCCACTTTGACTTTAGGTCAATAGAAGAGAGTTCATATTCAGATTTCATACTTAAGATATTTTTTCAAGAGAAGAAAAATTTCCAAGAACTCAAATTTTATTCACTCAAACACTTTTTCATGATCATCAATCATCATCTAGCATCATCCTAGATCATCTAGATGTCTCTTTGCATGGATTCTTCATCATACTTTGCTTGGTAAGCTTTTCACTAATATCTTACATATTTTGTGTTTTTCTTAACAAGCAATCTTAATTTATTACTTGTATGATTTTCATATATCTTTTGATACAAGATTGAGATTAGTGTGATGTATGTTTGAGAAGTTGTATTGTGATAGCTAATTAGGTTTTGTGCTTAATCTTGATTAGCTAAACTATTTGATTGAACATGTCATTTAGTTTTTAATATTTAGGATTGTTCTAAATGCATATTAATCATCTTAGATAAGCATATAGGGTTTCCCTTGCTCTATGTTGCATTTGAATATTCATTTATTCAGTTAGGGTTTTATTCTCTTCATTGAGAAAGTAAGTCTTGTGTGTAGCTTCCGGGATTAGGTTGCTTAGATCGCAAGCAAATTGGACTAGGTTCACTCATACCGGGATTAGGTAGGTGTGTGATTACTTCCGGGATTAGGTTGTAATCGTTTTACACATTTAGTGGATTCGAGGTTCAAGTGTGGCTTACTTACTAGCCCGTGGTTTTTCCCGTGAGGGTTTCCACGTAAAAATCAAGTGTTATTTAATTTCCGCATTTTATACTTGATTTATTGCTTTATCTATTTAGGGGTAATTTCGTAATTTTGACTAACACGAAAAATTGGGTAAAAAGCTTAAAATCTATTCACCCCCCCCCCTCTAGATAGTTTTATACACACCGTGCTATAATTTGTTTCAATTGGTATCATAGCAAGTTCTTAGACATACATAGGTGATCCTTGCTTATTTTAGTGTGTTTTGCATTTTGTGTGATTTTTGATCATTCATACACTTGCATTCATTTCATTCATTCATAAACACTATGAGTGGAAATGGTGGAAATGGTGGTGGCAACGAAGGTGCTTCTAGCACAAGGCCTCCACTTCTTACCGGATTGAACTATTCCCAATGGAAAGGGAAGATGGAATCCTACATATGCCAAATTCATGACCGTGCATGGATGGCGGTGGAAGACGGATATGATCTACCCAAGATGACTCTCGATGGTGGAGGAGAAGAAGTATTGAAGCCTAAGGCGCAATGGAACGCGTAAGAGTTTGAGGCTTTAAAGTGGAATAGGAAAGCGATGCATGCCATCTTATGTGCTATGGACGAAAATCAATACAAATTGATTCAAAATACTAGGATAGCTAAGGAGGCTTGGGACATCCTAGAAATTGCACATGAGGGAACCGAAGTGGTGAAGGACTCTAAGCTTCAATTCCTCCAAACTCAATTCGAGATGCTTAAGATGGAGGATAATGAGTGCTTCAACGACTTCGAGATCAAGTTGATGGACATAGTCAACCAAAGTCATCAACTTAGTGATCCATATTCGGATAGGAGAATCAAGCAAAAGATTATGAGATCTCTTCCGGATAGGTTTGAATCAAAAGTAACGGCTTTAGAAGAAAATAGTGGATACAAGGATATGAAGCCGAGTGAGGTGATTGGGAGACTTCTAGCTTATGAGTCTAGGAAAGGTCCTATCTCCACACCTCCTAAAAAGCAAAAAGGAATTACTTTGAAAACCTCCAAGGATGAAAAGGAGGCAAAGAAGATTGACTCGGATGAAGACCTTGCCTTGTTTGTAAAAAGGTTCAACAAAGGTTATGAAGTTTAGAAGAAAGGGCTTTGGATCAAAAGGTCAAGATTTGAAGAAAAAGGGCTCTTTCAAGAAGTTTGAACCTAGGCAAGAAAGGACCGAAAGGAAAGTGGTCCGATGTTTCGAGTGTGGTGGCATGGGTCACTTCGCCCCCGAATGTGCAAATCACATTGAGAAGAAGAAGGGAAAAGTGATGGCCGCTACTTGGAGTAGAAGTAGTGATGACTCCATTGAGGGAGATGAGTCTTCAAGTGATGAAGAGCTCATGGCTAACCTCCTAGCTTTTGCCTCCTCCCATAAAAGCGAAAGTGCTAGTGAGAAAGAGGAATTGAGTCAAGAGGAAAATGACTCAAGTGGAAAAGAAAATGATTCCTCTTCTAACTCCATAAATAGTTTTGTGGAGAAAAAGGTGCTTGCTAAATACCATGCCGAGTTTAATGATTTAGCAATCAAGAGCACAAGAAAGATCAAGATGTTGAGAGAAGAAAATCTTGAGCTTTCATCTCATAATGACCACTTAAGTGAACAAGTGGAAAAATTCAAGAAGATGGAAGATAAGCTAAAAGAGGAGTTAGTCTTATCTAGAAGGAATGAAGAAAGTCTAAAGAGGGAGCTTGAAGAAGTAAGAGAGTCTATGACTAGGATGGATTCTAGCACCAAGAAGCTTGACCATATGCTTGGTGTTGGAAAGAGTCCATGTGACAAGAGGGGTCTTGGGTATGAAGATGGCAAGAAGATCTCAACCTCTAATAAGACCGTGTTTGTCAAGAGTTTGAGGAACGAAGAAACTTCATTTGTGCAAATTCCTAGGAAGAAGTTAGAAATAGGACAATGTTCAAATGCACAAGTGAAGATGGGGCCAAAAAGGCAACCTCAAGCTCAACCCCCTAGGGTCCCTCAAGCCAACATTCCTCCATAATTGGCTCACAAAGGAAAGAGACCAATCATGCAACCTCAAGCTAGGAAGCAAGCAAGACCGGTTCAACAACGAAGATGGATTGAACCCACTCAACCACAAAGACATGAACAAGGTCACATGCATGCTCAAGGACAAGGTATGATTCCTTATTTTATTCTTACATGTCATTTTTGTGGATTTGATGGTCATATTAGACCACATTGCTTTCGATATATTAAAATGTGTAAAACTAGAAGCATGATTGAGAAGAGAAAGAATAGAGCCAAGATGCATGTTCCTAGGAATGATAAAATTGTTATGCATGATCCTAGGACATTTAGAGCCCATTACCAAAGACCACTAAAAAAGCAAATATTGTTTCTAGGTGGATTAGAAAGAATGAAAATGTTTGCCATGTTGCTCAAATAGCTTTGAAGGCAAATTCTTCTAATTTTTGGTATTTAGATAGTGGGTGCTCTAGGCACATGACGGGAAACAAGAGTTTCTTCGAGACTCTTGTTATGGAGGAAGAAGGATATGTCACTTTTGGTGATGGATCCAAAAAGAAAGTTGTAGGGAAAAGAACCATTTCCGTTCTCGGATTACCCTCCTTATCCGATGCTTTATTTGTTGATGGCTTGAAAGCCAATTTAATAAGCATTTCACATCTAAGTGATGAAGGATATTCCGTCTTGTTTTGTAAAGATGATTGCTCGATCCTAAAGCCCGATGGACAAACCTTATTGAAAGGTATGAGATCTAGCGACAATTGCTATTGTCTTGAAGTTAGAATTGTCTCAAACAATGTGTCCATGGATGAGTAAATAGAGTTGTGGCATGAAAGACTTGGCCACATGAACTTTAGGGATTTAAGAACCCTTGGAAAGTTCGATTGTGTGCGTGGCCTCCCTAAGCTTGGGAAGAAAGCCAATGGAATTTGTGGACCTTGTCAACAAGGAAAACAAACCAAGAGCATGCACAAAAAGGGCAAGTATCTCTCCACCAAGGAGCCCCTAGAGCTTCTCCACATGGATCTCATGGGTCCTATGCAAACCGAGAGTTTAGGTGGAAAGAGATACATTTTTGTTTGTGTTGATGATTTCTCTAGATTTACATGGACATATTTTCTTAGAGAAAAATCCGAAACTTTTGATAAGTTTAAAATGCTTTGTACTAAAATACAAAATGAAATGAATTCTAACATTAAAAGCATTAAACGGATTAGAAGTGACCATGGGAGGGAATTTGAGAATGCCTCTTTTGAAAGCTATTGCAATAGCTTAGGCATCACCCATGAGTTCTCGGCTCCTAGGACACCTCAACAAAATGGAGTTGTTGAGAGGAAGAATATGGTCCTTCAAGAGAAGGCCCGAGTGATGTTGCTTAGCAACAATGTCCCTAGAAACCTATGGGCCGAAGCCGTCAATACGGCTTGCTATATAGGAAATCGTGTTTTCCTAAGGCCCAGATCTAGAAACACCTCCTATGAGTTATGGAAGGGTAGGAAGCCAAATGTTAGCTACTTTCACACATTTGGAAGCAAATGCTACATTTTAAATGACCGTGATCAACTTGGCAAATTTGATGCTAAGAGTGATGAGGGTATCTTTATTGGCTATGCCTTGAATAGTAGAGCCTATAGAGTTTTCAACTTGAAGACTTGAACCGTCATGGAATCATCCAATGTTGTCATTGATGATACTAGGCTTAAGTCGAATGAACATGAGGAGGAGGAAGTTTTAGAGGATGACTCTCCTTTGGAGAGAGTTGTGGTGACTCCCAATGTTGGGACCTCCAATGACAATAATGAAGTCACACAACCTATTCCTAGAGTCCCTTTCTTGGACTCTAATGAACCCGCTCCATGGGTTAGAAGACTCCATAACAAGGAGGATGTTATTGGAGATGTGAATGATGGTGTTAGGACAAGGCGTCAAATAGCTAATCTCATTAGCTTTACATGCTACACCTCTCAAATTGAACCCAAAAGTGTTGATGAAGCCTTGAATGATGAGTTTTGGGTTCTTGCCATGCAAGAAGAGCTAAACCAATTCGAAAGGAATGAGGTTTGGACTCTAGTTCCTAGGCCTAAAAGCACTAATGTGATAGGCACCAAGTGGATTTATAGGAACAAATCCGATGAGGATGGCAACATAGTGCGGAACAAGGCTAGACTTGTAGCATAAGGGTACTCTCAAATTGAGGGTATCGACTTTGAGGAGACATTTGCTCCCATTGCCCGTTTAGAGTCCATTAGGCTTCTCTTGTCCATTTCTTGTGTGCACAAGTTCAAATTGCACCAAATGGATGTCAAGAGTGCCTTTCTCAATGACTTCTTGCAAGAGGAAGTGTTTGTTGAACAACCCAAGGGGTTTGTGGATGCACACCACCCCAACCATGTCTATCGCCTCAAGAAGGCACTATATGGGTTGAAACAAGCACCGAGGGCTTGGTATGAGTGCCTCACTCAATTTCTTGTTGACAATAACTACACAAGAGGTAGTGTTGACAAGACACTATTCATCAAGAAAGACAATGATGAGATTTTCATAGCTCAAATATATGTTGATGATATAGTTTTTGGCTCCACCAACAACACCAAGGTCCAACAATTTGTTGATGTCATGTCTCATGAATTTGAGATGAGTCTTGTTGGTGAGCTTAGTTACTTCTTAGGTTTGCAAAATAGGCAACTAAATAATGGGATTTTCATAACCCAAGCCAAATATACTAAAAACCTAGTGAAGAAGTTTGGTCTTGAAAATGCCAAACATTGTGATACACCTATGAGTACCACCTTGAAGCTAAGCAAGGATGCTAGTGGTAAAAGTGTGGAACAAACTCTATATCGGAGCATGATAGGTAGCTTGCTTCATTTGACCACAATTATCCGTTATATCTTTTAGTGTGGGTGTGTGTGCCAGGTACCAAGCGGATCCCAAGGAGGTCCCATCTCTCTTCCGTAAAGAGGATCATTCACTATGTGAATGGGACTTCCAACTATGGGATTTGGTACTCGTTTGACACTAATGCTAGTCTTGTAGGCTTTAGTGATGCGGATTGGGCAGGAAATTGTGATGATAGGAAGAGTACATCAGGCGGTTGCTTCTTCCTAGGCAACAACTTGGTGTCTTGGTTTTGCAAGAAGCAAAACTCGATTTCCTTGTCCACGGCCGAGGTTGAGTATATAGCTGCGAGGAGTGGATGCACACAACTCCTATGGATGAAGCAAATGCTAGTAGACTACGAATTCAACTAAGGTACTCTCACTCTCTTTTGTGATAACATGAGTGCCATTAATATTTCC